>VYXF01006938.1:82470-111408 GCA_013397295.1 Polioptila caerulea
TATTCTTCACACATTTTTTGGTAGCTCTCTAGTATTTGGTATTTGAAGCTCGTTTTCCCAGTTCTTTTCCATGGCCTTTCCTTAAGCTGAAAGACAAAACAAATTCCAAGGCCTGGGAGTCACAAGGCTCCAATCCTGTCTTGGGATCCAAGGCTGAGAACAACTCTTGGAGATCCATTCTCATGGACAAAGCACAGCCCGTGCTGAACGTGGGCTCCAGAGACCTGGGGGAGAATTGCATCACCACTAATTGGTGCCTTTTATCAATTATCCTAATTTCCTAAAACTTCTAAAAACTTACTCACCCCTAAGGGGTTGGGCTTTTGTGGACATCTTTCCATAACTGCTCCTGGAGACCTCCAAATAGAGATCCCCTTTTATATTACCTCCTTACTAAAATTACCACGAGTTTCATTTCCAGACTGGGGAAAAGACAACACAAAGGGGAGCAGAGAGAGAAAAAAAAAAATCTCTCTGCTCCTTGCACAGAGCAATTTTCATTCGAGGTGAATGAAATGTGCTGGTGTGAGCCCAGGCATAGGCTGAGAGCATCCCTGCCCCCAGGAAGATTTGCCACCACTCCGTGGCCTGGGATAAATAATTTCCTTTAATCTGCCTGTCAATAAACAGGGGTAATGCTGATCCTTTGTCAAGCACTTAATGGTGAGCAAACAAGAGACTCTCGGGCAAGTTGGGTGCAATTAAGTTGTTTTTAAAACCCTGTGGAATCCTGTGTGTCAGCAAACATGACAGCCCTTCCTGGAGCTTGAGATTGGCAGCAGATTTATTTACACCAAGTGAAGTTTTTTCAAGTGATGTTTGAAATTATGAGGATGGAGAAGAGCTAATTTCGAAGGAGCAGCAGATTTCCCATGTCACTTTAAAGTCCCTGAATGAAACTGGTTTTTATTAGGGTTGTTCCTCTGGATGCCCAACATGCCAGTTTTATGCTGGTGAATAAAAAAGAAATTGATGGTCACTGTCCCACAGTTTGAAAGGAACCCTAAAGGTCTGTGGTAGTTTTTCTTCCTGTAAGAGGGAAAGCCCTTTGGAATAGGAAATCCTCCTTTTAGAATTGTTTTTAAGCTGACCTTTAGAGTTCAAGGGAGGGCTATAATATTTTATTACCTGTTGGCTCAAGAAAGCTGGAGGAATCACTTTAAGTAATAGGGATTTTAGATTCATTTCCTAATGATTCTGCATTCCATGACTGTGTCATCTGCAGGGTATCCCCCAAAAGTGTGGCAGGGCGTTGTGCTTTGGGGCTGGCTGGTTTTTCCTGGACTTCTGGTGGGTTTTGAGCCCAGCGTTCTCCAGGTGAGCTGGCAGAGCAGCTCTGTGGGGCTGTGGGATCAGCACATCTCTCCTTCATTTCCTGAGCGAGCGTTTGCACTATTTATAGACGTGTGCAGTTAATAAAGAGCATCTCAGCAAGTGCCTGGGCTCTATTTATAGAGCCTGGCACCCGTCAGGCAGCCCAGATCGAACCCAGCTCAGGGACTTGCACCCAGCACTTCTCCACTGCTTTGAATCCCTCCGTTTTTAAATATTTTCCTGGTCTCCCCCATCTCTGTTGCCCACTGTTGTCCCCAAACTCAGCACAGCATTAGGACAGGTCCAATTTACCTGGCCAGACCTTCCAGAAGGGATGGGACCTGCCTGGATTGCAGGGAATCATAGAATCCCAGTGGGTTGGGAGGGACCTTAAAGTTCATCCAGCTCCACCCCAGCCTGGCCTTGGACACTTTAGGGATCCCGGGGCAGGCCCAGCTTCTCTGGGCACCCTGTGCCAGGCCCTCCCCACCCTCCCAGGAAGGATTTTTTCCCTCTGTCCCATCTATCCCTGCTNTCTGTCCTGTCTATCCCTGCTCTCTGGCAGTTTGAAGCCATTCCCCCTCGTTCTGTCACCCCTGTAAAAAGTCTCTCTCCATCTTTCCCTCCCTTCAGCTGGAAGGCACAATTTGATCACCCCAAAGCCTCAACAGCCCCAACCCTCCCAGCCTTTCCTCACAGCAGAGCTGCTCCATCCCTCTGATCCCCCAGTGCCTCCTCTCCAAGCACATTCCCAGTCTGCCCCTTGAATATCCCAAATCTCCCTGTGAGACTCCTAGAAAATGAGAAAATTCCTCATTTTCCTTTGCCTTCTTTGTCTTTGAAGGACCCAGTGGCGTTTTTAGCTCCGTTTTTAGCTCCTCTATTTTATCTTCCTCATCAATATCCTGCTTGTAGCAGCATTCCTGGCCTTTAACTTTGTTTGGGAAACAGACTTGATTGCAGTGACCCCAGAGCTGCTCTAAGGATCATGGCAGGGATTTCTGCCTCATTTTCAGCCTGTGACACTGCTCAGGAATTCTTCTCTTGGAGGGTTTCTCCAGCAGAGGAATATTAATTGACTGAGATTTAAATATTCTGCAAGAAATTGTTGATTTCAGCAAATGTTGTGTTTGGGGAGAAATTGGAAACAGGGCAAGTGAGGAAGAGACATCTCCCATTTCCAGTTTTCACCTTGAAGTGATTTTCTTTGTTTCCTTTACTTGGATTTTTTGGGGTAGAAATTGGAGCAAATTGACTTGATTTTGGTGAATTTTGCAGTGTGTTATTTGCCTTTTCTTCAGAGGGGAAAAAAAAAAAAGTCTGGAAGCTTTTCTTAGAAAAGGAATAATCTGGATTCTGTATGGCTCTGCTATTAATGTCACTGATGTTATTCTTGATTTATCCTGGCGGCAGAGGAAAATCAGATCCCCAAACTTAAATTTCAAGGCTTTCATGGCTTTCAAATGCTTCAATACGTTGCTGGTATTTGTTGTGACACACGATATTAATAAAAACTGTTGAGATGTTTTAACCTGTGACTGCAAAGCTGTTTACAGCTGTTTAATACTGTTCTCACATTTCATACCCTTTGATTCACTCTTAAATATCACAGCTCCATGCTTAGCTGACAGATCTAAGTGCTGGGATTACACCACACACTCCATATGTAAGAAAAGGAAGAATTTTCAGGAATTAGAGCTTTTATTTGGGGAGTCAGGGTTTATTTTATTTTATTTTATTCTATTTTATTTTATTTTATTCTATTTTATTTTATTTTATTCTATTTTATTTTATTTTATTCTATTTTATTTTATTTTATTCTATTTTATTTTATTTTATTCTATTTTATTTTATTTTATTCTATTTTATTTTATTTTATTCTATTTTATTTTATTTTATTCTATTTTATTTTATTTTATTCTATTTTATTTTATTTTATTTTATTTTGTTCTATTCTATTCTATTCTGTTCTGTTCTGTTTTATTCTGTTTTATTTTATTTATTTTTCTGGAGCTGTTTTCCTCCCATTTCCCCTTCTGGCTGACCCAGATGTTTTAATGCAAGAGAGCCCCAAACTCTGAACTGCTCCAGCAGCTAAAATCCGAGTCAGTCCATCCCATTGATACCTGGTTTGCTATTCCAGCTTTAGATGTGAATGAACACAAACTTTGGCTGTTCCTGGGTGATTTTAAGGAGGTTTCAATGAGAAGTTGTGGCAGAGCTTTTTTTCCCTGCTGTTTCAAGGAAAGGCTGTTCTCTCTTTGTGTTTGATGTTCCAGCTCCTTTTGTGCAGCTCCAAGATGACTTGTTTAATCATGTCTTTATCTAAACCACCTTGTTCCTTTTGATGCTGGAGCAGGACAGATTTCCCTACTTGTCACCCTGTCCCCTCTGGCCTCGGCAGCTTTTTAAGCTCCTCTTTGTTGTGAATCCAAACATCCCGGGGCAGGTCAGGAGCAGAGCTGGTGAGCAGCTGGAGAATTGGAGATTTTGATTTATCCACACCGAGATTTCCAAGTGCCCTTTCAAAGGGTCCTGCCAGTGACGTTGGCTCCAACGTGTTATTTTTACCTGTCCCACTGTTTTGGGGGATTTCATGTTTCAGCCTGCTCTGCTTGTCAGGGAATCATGCAGTGGTTGGGGTTGGAAGGGACCTTAAGGATCATTTTGTTCCACCCCTTGCCCTGAGCAGGGACATTTCCCACTGTCCCAGGTTGCTTCAAGCCCTGTCCAGCCTGGCCTTGGACACTTCCCCAGACTCTCCAGAGCTCTCTGGTTGCAGGTTCCTGTCAGGAAGCACAAGGGATGCTTCTGGAGCATCTCTAGAACCCCTTCTGTTTCTGCACTTGGTGCTTTCTCTCTGAGAATCCCGTGACCAGTCCCTGTCTCTGTGTTTTGCAATCAGGGTATTTCCACACCTTCCTTGCTGGTTTATTTTGAATTAGAGCCAGGAATCTTCTGTGCATTCTGTTTGAAACCCTGCTCAGGTGTCCATGTGCTCTGCAAAAGATGATTCTGCCCCAGGGGTGCATCTTCTCTCTGGAAGGAGCTTTCAGCCCTGCTTTGAACAGGGGAGGATTTATGGAAATGTTTTCCAGGTATTTTGGGATCTCAGGGAGTGAAAGACACTCTGGCCATGTCTGAGGGGATGTGCATACATTTATCATCAAGAGTGTCTCATTTGTTGTGCTTTTTCATGTTCAAAAATAAGTTTGCAGTTCTGCCTTCCTTTAAAATATACCTTGCTGTGTCCCAAGTGTCCAAATCTGGTCTTAATTCCCAAACACACTCATGGAAATGATTGGACACTGCCCTGCTGTGGGTCCCTGTGCCCTGAGCACACCCCTGACCCAGGATGGTCAGAGGTGCCCATGGTAAAGAGGTTCTTAAAGTGATGCCACTTCAACATCCAGCATCCTTGAGACCCTGAATTCTAAACAGCATCAAAACTGGGACAGAAACTGGGAGCTGCTGGAGCCTGCAGCGCTCACAAAGCACCCACAGCTTTCGTGTGCCTGGGTGTTGGAATATGAAGGGATTGGAGTGGCAGGGGGGCTGTAATTATCCATGGCTGTAATCCCTGTGATTATGACGGCTGGGTTCTGGATACAGGACCAACATTTCCACATCCTGCAAGTGCTTGTGTGGACGCCCATGACAGCAGCAAGGTCGAGCCTTTTCTCCCTGTGGAGACCTGACAGCATCAGGTAACGCTCTGAAATGGGAAATGTGCTTGGATTACAAGAGAAGCTTTCCAAATGTGGTCAAAACCTTTGCCTCAGGCGCCTCCACTTTGTTTCCATTCATTTTCCTTCATTTCCGTGGATGTTTCACCCTGGTAGTGATAAACCAGGATTTTTCTTCCTCCAGTTGTTGCAACTCTGTTGCTATGGCTACTTAACCCACTTTTTGTTCCTGCTAGGAGGCGCGAGAAGAAAATCACTCACCAAACTTTCCCCTGCACGGCACAACAAAATTTTCCCCTGGAACTTTGTGCTGGTGACCTGTGGATAAGGGAGGGCTGGGAGCAGCTCCTTCCTCGTGGATGCTGAGTGGCAGAGCTGAGAGGGACTGATGAGTGCTGCTGAGACAGCAGGCGAGGCTTTCAAACCACTGGTGCTCTTCATTTAAAAGGATCTTCTGCAGAGGTTTAAGTGCCTGTAAATTTTTTAAGCACGGAGGAAAAGCAAGCCCTGGATTCCTTTGAAGATGCTGCAGAAAAATATCCCTCATTCCTTAGGAGATTGAGTTGTTGGAGGGCGAGGGAGCTCGGAAGGAAAACCCAAGAGGAGATGTTTGCATTTCATGAGCGCTTTTTGTAAGAAGTCGGAGCAATCAGTGGGGACTGGGGAGGATAAGGAGTTTTTCCTTCAAAAGAGAAGCAAAGCCAATTCCCCAAAGTGACAAATGAAATGAGTTTCGTGTCTAGTTCCAGTTGTGAGGCTGTGGAGGCTTCAGGAGTCTCAGGCCAGAGATCACAGAATGGTTTGGGTTGGCAGGAACCTTAAAGATCATCTTGCTCCACCCCTGCCATGTGCAGGGACAACTTCCAGGGTGCTCCAAGACCTGTCCAACTTTACCTTGGACACTTCCAGGGATCCAGGGGCAGCCACGGCTTCTCTGGGAAAATTTGAATCTGTAGATTTTCACTTGCCAAAGCCCACAGTCAACCCCAAACTTGCTGCTCTAAAACCACCCCAAGCACAGCGAGCTTTGATTCCACTTCCAGCCTTGATTTAAAACCCCTGCTCTGGTCTGTAGCTCAGCAATTTTGGTGATGAATTCACTTCACTCCCCGAAAAACGTGTTTAGATTTAAATTTTCCCAGCTCAGATAACTCTTCACAGCCCTCTCAAGAGCTGCTCTGAGCTGCAAGCCAGGGGAAGAGGCAGGTTTGATACTGAGGAGTGCCTGTCTTTAAAATCTCAGCTTTGGGACACAGGGGTTTGGTTTTCACACACAGAAATGTTGTGAGGTTGCCCTGGCCAGAGCTCATAAGAGTTTTGGTGCCTCTTTTCTCCCTTTTGGTGCCTCCTTCCTCCCCTTTGGTACCCAATTTCTTCAGAAAGATTCCAGTTGAGCAAATGTGGCTTTGTCTGGGGGGAAAGCTGAGTGTGTGAGGATGCTGAGGCAGGTCTGGCATTGCAGAAGGAGCTGTGGGCAGCTCTCAGGAGGCTTTTGGAGCTCAGGGCTTGGGCCATGAGGGGCTCTCAGCTCCTGCTTAAGAAGTTTTATCCCACTCTGCAAGAAGGGTTCTGAGTGATGGAGGGGATGGGGATGGCAGCAGGGAGGTGACACCAGCTGGGTGCTGCTCCTGGGAGTGAAATTCAGCTGCATTTGCACTGTGAATTAAAAGGACCAAAAAAGGGTTGCAGTTTAAGCCAGGAAGAGATTGAACTTCTTCAGTTTGTCAGGTGTTTTTTATGGTTCTGCTAACCTTGGTGGCAGGGAGCCAGAAGATTTAATTTCTGCCAGGAAGAAAACAACACAAAACAAATGAAAACCAGCAATGAAATCCTTGTTTTTACCATTGAAATCTGCAAAGATGAGAGGAGAAATTCCTACAAGTGTGTTTGATGCTTTGAAGCCAGGTCACTGCTGTGTGTAGCATCTTCCATCAAGTTCAGTTTGTGTTTCTGTCCTGGGGACAGAAAGGAGTGGTACAAGAGAGGGTCAGAGATGAAGATTCTGGGGTTTTGGGGAGAGTTTTAAAAGGCTGGGGGAAGATGGAGAGTGCCACAGGCAGGGTGCAAGTGCTTCAGGGGGAATAAAGGGATTTTGGGGATGGAAATGGCAGAGGGTGTTGTTTGAAGGAGATGATGCCGTGTCCTTACTGAGGCGCAGCAGGCACTGAGAGCATGACTGTCTGCTGGAATCTGGGAGGAATTCTGATCTCTGCTCCCTCTCTCTGATGCCCACAGTGTGCCAGATTCTCCCCAAAGGCGTGGTGGGAGTCCTGGGACCTTCCTCCAGCCCAGCCTCCAGCTCGATTATCAGCAACATCTGTGGGGAGAAAGAGGTAAGTGGAGAAGTTCCTTTGTGGTGGTCAGAGTGGACAGCATGGTTTATCACCCCTCCTCCTAATGCCCAGACTTTTGAAATGTCTTCCTTTTCCCTTTGCTCCTTCTTTCTGCCTCCCTTTTCCTCTCTGCATCCCCTTTTGCTCCAACTCCCCTCAGTCATCACCAGCACAGCCCCATCCCCACTGACTGAGATTTGCCCTGATGGATGCACACCCAAAGCTCCTGCTGTGACTTTGTGCACACACTTAGGAAGCTTTATGTTTACTGCTGTTCCATCCAGTTCAACCCCTTTTTTATCTGTGTCCAGACTATGTGCTGGATTTAATATTTTATCAGCCTTGAACCGTCCTACACTGCTCTGGCTCTGCACTCGGGAGAAGAAATTGAGTTCTCTTCTCATAGTTCATCCCTTTAAAGCCAGATAACATCTCTCAGCCATTTAGTGGCTCTCTCTGGAGCCCAGCCTTCCAGGAGAGGAGGCTGGGACTAAGCATTGGAAATAATTTGCATTCACAAATGAGTGCTGGGTGTTGTTCCTGAAGTGTGGAAGAGATGGAAGGGATCTTTCAGCCCTGATGCACGGGGCTGCAGCAGGAGGGGTCTCCTGAGGATGTTTTGTAACATTTTCTCTTGCTAAATGTCCTGGACGTGTGCTCCATCCCAGCAAAGGCAACTCTGCAAGTGTTTTTCCTTTGAAATTCGGATTCATTCCGAGTCTCTGATCTGAGGCTCCTGATTTATTTTTTTTTCTTCAGAAAGGGGAGGTGAGTGCTGGTGCCCTCCGGAGGTGTTTGGCTTTCTCAGCTGCCCTCTGAACGATGTAAACTTGCAGGAAGTCCCTAGGATTTACATCCCAGGAGCATCAGCTGGTGCCACCGTGTCAAACAGGACACAGAGCCCAGCCAGAGCCCCCTGTGCCCACAGCCACCCTCAGGGACAGGGAGCAGTGTCCCCAGGCAGCCACCGAGCACCAGGTGGAGTGACTGATGTTCTGGGGGGATGAGCCTGTCCTGTGTTACCCCTCTCATGCCCAAAGAATCCCTTTCCCCTGTCCAGAAAGGGGAGTTGTACCGGGGCAGAGCTCTTGGCAAGGAGAGGAGGGTTCTTGGGCCTGGAGACAGAGGCTGAACAGGGCTGTGCTCAGCTCGGGGAGCTGAAGTGGGCCTGGATTCCTTCCCCTGTGTCTGCATCTCTCTCTGAGTCCAGGCTGGGTGTGGATCAGTGCCAGGAGTGATCAGGATGCTGCCAGGAGCTGCCCTGTCTGCTCTGGTTTCAGGAATCCACCTTTCCCTCCCGGGGTGAGGGCTGCAGGCTGGAATCAAGGCAGATAGCAGCTTATTACTCCTTAACTCCCCCTTTGCTAACCAGCAGCTCCTGCTGTCAATAAAGCAGCCATCACCAGCTGCTAATAGGCTCTCCCAGGAGGAGAGAGGTGGGAGGCAGGGGCTGATGGCCTCGGAAGGACCAATAATGGAGGGAGAGAGGACCTGACACGCTGCTAACAAAGCTGTGGCAGATGTTTCCCTTTCTCTGACTTCTGTTTCTTCCAGATTAATTCACCCAGCAGAAGAAAAACAAGATTGTCTCTCTGTATCTGGCCGAGCCCACAGTGCCTGGGCTCGATCTGTGTGTCTGCCCACCCGTTCCATCCACACTGCCCTGCAGGATGTGTGGCAGAGCTGCCTCTAAGGGAGCCCTGCGGCTTCCCAGCTCCCCAGGTTCCCCATGGAGCAGCATCCCGCTCCAGCTGCTGCTCTGCTGGATCAGTGACAAGCCCAGCACTGCCAGCACTGCTGGTTCCAGCTCTGTCTGGCCTCCTGTTGATCAGAAATGCCCAAAGCCTTTGGCTGCTGCAGCTGTTCCTCCTCTGCCCGGCCTCGCCAGCGCGGGGTCGTCTTGGTTTTGCCTTCATCTGTGCTAATTAATTACCTGGTGGCACCTCTGTACAGCAGGCAGGGCTGGATTCACAGCACAGGGCCTGGGGTGATCCCCTGTGCCCCTGCCTGCCTGCACAGCATCCTTCCCAAGTGAAGGCTGGGCCCAGCTACAATTAGTGCCCCAGCTAATTAGGTTGAACTCACACGGAAGGTTTCCTGTGCTGTAATCACAGTCCCCGTTGCCTTTCTCTGAGTGGCTCAGCAAGACTTTTCCTGATCCACTCCTTCCCATGGCTTTTCATTGCTGTGATAATTATTTTCCTCTGCTGCTGCACGAATCCCACCCTCCCCTCTTGACTCCAGTGATGCCTCTGCAGTTTTGTTGGGATATTCCACTTTCTGCCTGCTGTGCATTTCACACCACAAGCCCTTTATCACAGATTTACTTGTTTTTATTTCTACTTCCTCTGTAATTACAGTTTCTTTCCTCCTCCCCACGCTCAGGTTCCTCACTTCAAAGTGGCTCCAGAGGAGTTCCTGAAGCTGCAGCTCCAGAGGTTCACCACACTCAACCTCCACCCCAGCAACACCGACATCAGCGTGGCCGTGGCAGGAATCCTGAATTTCTTTAACTGCACCACTGCCTGCCTCATCTGTGCCAAAGCTGAATGTAAGTTTTGCCAGGCTGGGTTTGCCTGCTTCATCTCCTTTTTGTTTGGTGCTTGCTGGAGAAGGTCCCAGGTCCTCACGTCTCTGGTCAGAGCACTCCAGAGCAGTTTCTCCATGCTGGTGCCCCATGGAGGTGTTTTTCAGAGGAGGAAAGGGGATGGGAAGAGATTATCCTGCCTCCTGTTTGGCCATCTGAAGAGCATTTTGCTTCCACAGATGGGGCTTTGAATAAGGAAAAAAAAAAAGTTCAAAAAGGCATAAGCCTGTTTCTGGAGATTATTTTGAGGCAAGTTAAGCACTTTGAAATATGTCTTGCCCAAAGCCACGTGCAGTTTGTGGCCTGAAAGCAGGATTTGATGAATGGTCAGCACAGTGCACGCCCTCCTGGGCTCACAGCCGTACATGTGCTGGTGACCGTGCATTTGGAGCTGGACTTTGCTCCTCAGCTGGGCCACATCCACCTCGGCAGGGCCATGTCCACCCCTGCAGGGCCATGTCCACCTTGGCAGGGCCATCTCCTCCTTAGCAGGGCCAGGTCCACCTCCGCNCGACATCCACCTCAGCAGGGCCTCATCCACCCTCAGCAAGGCCTCGTCCACCTCAGTAGAGCCATGTCCACCTCAGCAGGGCCATGTCCAGCTCAGCAGGGCCACGTCCACCTCGACAGGGCCACGTCCACCTCGGCAGGGCCACCTCCTCCTCAGCAGGGCCTCGTCCACCTCAGCAAGGCCTCATCCACCTCGGCAGGGCCACCTCCTCCTCAGCAGGNCCTCAGTAGAGCCATGTCCACCTCAGCAGGGCCATCTCCTCCTTAGCAGCGCCATCTCCTCCTTAGCAGGGCCATGTCCACCCTCAGCAGGGCCACCTGCATCCCTGCATCCCTGCTGGTGTGGCAGGAGCAGGCTCTGCATCCCTGTGCTTGCAGCAAAGTGTGTCCTGTGCTTTCTGAGGTCACCGTGCTGCAGGTTTGGGGTGGCCACTGCAGTTCTGCCTTTGTTGCCCTGGGCCAGATCCATCAGCTCTGGAGTTTGCCAGACAAAGCAGGCTGGGCCAGGGGCTTTGGAAAGGCAGGTGGGTGCAGAGGGAGCTTTGGGAATGCTGCTCTTTGACTGGGCCAGGGGGAGGAAAGGCAGCATCATGCCCAGTTAGCCCTGGGCAAACTTGGCAGCAGCAGCTGCTGTGGGGAGATTCCTACACAGGGACAGAGGGACTTTACCTTTCCTTTGTGCTTTCTGTGCCCTGGGGGCAGCAGGCACTGAGGTAAGTCAGTAAATCACCTTCAGTGAGAGTGCTCGAATTTACCCCAGGAAAGGCCCTCGCTCAAAATGATGCAATTAAAATCATGCAAATGGTCTCCCGCATCACTCCCAGAGCCAGAATTTTTCATTGTCTAACCTTAAGCAAGAAGGGAAGCAAAGATAATTAGGTTTTCTCAGCTGCCGTGCAGGAGGCTCAGGGCTCTGCACCCCTGCCCTGCTCCCCACTCCTGGGCCAAGTGTCTCCCACTGGGATTAATATGATTAATATGATTTTTATTTAGCTGGATCAAACCCTCTTACCTGAAGCAATCCAATTTATTTCGTTCTGGTGCTGCTGGATAACTCAATATTTAAGATGCTGAGTCTTTCCCAGAGCCAGGGAAGCAGTGGGACAGGAGCCTTTCATCCAGCCAGCTCTTTGTGCTCAGCAAGGACCTGATCTGAGCCAGGCTTGAAGCCCAGCATGTCCTGACTGTAACAGAGCACAGACAAGGCTTAATTGAGCTTCATGTAGGAGCACCAACCCTGATTTTCCCTTAGGACATGCACTGCTCCTAAGCACAGTCCTTAAACAACTAACTGGAGGCATTTCAGGCTCTCAGAAGGTTCCCTTGAGGCAGCTGAGGGGAGCATAAGAGCTGCCTGCTCATCAGTGGGGAAATGCTGTTTTGAGGGATGTTATTATTTAGATCCCTGGAGGGGCAAGCTGGAGCTGCTTTGGTTTAAGTGTGTGGCTGTGTGATGGGACCCCTGGGCCCTACCCTGCCACAATCTCATCCTGTCACATCCTTCCTCTGGGGACTGGCTGTGATTTCCCCTGGCAGAAGCAGAAAATGACCCCTAAAGCCAAAGAACTTGGGCCAGCCTAAGTCGTGGGGAATGTAAAATGTAATGCCATGAGTAGAATGAGGTTGGTGTGAGATGGTTTGGGGAATAGAATGAGATTGTCTGACTCAATTTCTCTGTCATGTTCAAGAATTAGCTGGTTTGGGAACTGCTCTGGAAGGTTTTTGTGTGATTCCACAGGAATCTTAACCCAAAAAGGCAAACAGAGGAGTGCATGGACTTCTTGGGAGCTTCTCTGATTGTCAGAGGGGAGGGAATAACACCCAATGCTTGGGGAGGATGACCAGGGCACTGAGGTCCAAGGCCTTGTGCACATCCTTGATACTTTTTTAAAATGTTCTTATAAAATTCAAACATCCAGGGAGGTGTTTGAAACAGCAGTGTTGGGATTAAAAGCGAGGCTGGATGATGGGAATGTTCTCTTCCCAACCATCCATGTCCAGGACTGCAACCACCAGCAGCACTGCAGGTCCTGCATCAGCAGGAGCATCAAACAGGGATGTGGCACTCCAGGAGAGCTCCAGCTCCTGCCTTTCCTCCTTCCCAGGAAGCAGCTCTGGTGCTGAGAGCTCCAGAGTGGGGCTGCTGCTGCCGGCTCCAGATGTTTGTGTAAGGAAAAATCAAACAAGCAAGGTCAGGACTTGCCACAGGGCAGCCTGAGCCTCTCTCAGAGCTCCCCACGGGAGTGTTCGAGCAGCAGGTGCCTGGTGCAGCCTCTCTGTCCTCACTTCAGTACTTCAAAGGTGCCAGGAGGAGTCTGCAAGCCTTTGCTGGGGTTCTCATCCCTCTGAAGTGCCAGTCTGGCAGCAGCAGCAGCAGCAAGAGTCTCACATCCTGTCGGCATCAAACAAAGGGGAATCTCTGCACACAATAGAGACTTCCCTGCACACAGCAAAAGCAGCTGCAAGCAGGAGGCTTGATGAAGCTACAGGTAGGATCTAACGTGCTGGAAATGATAATTTCCTCGAGCTGAAGGTGGAGATCAAATGATTCCTTCTTTTGTTTTTCCTGGTTCCATTTCTTCCTCTCTGTGCCTGATGAGCTTTAGGAAAATTTTCCTGGGTTTCTCAGCAGCAGAGCTCGCTGGGATGAGCTGCAAGTAAACGTGGTAGTGTCAGGGCTGGTACTTGCAGCAGCCTGTCTGGTCCCCTGCAGATGTGGAATGAGGTGAAAATAAACCTTTCCACGTCCTCAAGGGTCAAATGAAGATAAAAGTTACTGTTCACTTGGGCTAGAAGACAAAAGAAGTATTCAGGTGAGGTCCTTGTGTGCTGTAAGCAGAGTGAATTCTCTGCCTGGTGAGGAAGAAAAAGAAGCTGATGTGACCCAGATAAGTCCTGGCACCGCTGTTTTTATAACCCCTAGCTCTGTTCCTACCTGTACCCAGAGAAAAGGTGAGAGGCAAGAGCATTGTCAGGAGCTCAGAGCAAACTCAGAGTGCTTTTAACCTCTCCCTGTGAACGAGAGGCTCCTCATCTTGGATGTGTCCCTTTTCCTGCACTGCTTTGTTACCTGGTGAAGTGCTGGGAGTCCTTGAGAGCAGAGCTCCAGCACTGATCCCATCCTGCTGTGTCCCTTCCCTGCCTCCTGACCTGTTGGGGAATGAGTGGATTTGTGCAGTCAAAAATAAGTCAGGTTCAGAATAAAACTCTGACTTGAGGGTTAATTTGCCTCTCTGCCAGCTGGGATGTGATCCTGCTGATAGTTCTGTTTCTCCAGCTCAGCTTTCCCCGCTCTTTTGGGGTTGTCTTCCTGTGGGGATGGGATGTGTGGCTATGCTGTCTGTGTCTTGCTGCTGATTCCATCTGCTGGTCCCTCCGGTCAATCAAACTTGGCAGGAGGTTATTTCTTGATGAAACTCAGCAGCTGGAGACAAGAGAGGCTCTATCAAAGCTGCTTTCTTGACTAACAAAATCTGCAGCAGGAGTTTTGACATCTTATTAGGCTTCAAGGCAGCTGTGGTGGAAGGAGCCCTTGACGTGCCCATCCTTATTTTTGTCACAATTTTTTAACGTTGTATTTTTGCAGCGACCTCCAACTCTCGGCAGAGCTTTTTATCCCCTTGGAAGAGAGCAGTTACCCATCAGAGTGCTGCAAGATCTCCAGAAATGCTGCACCTTCCTGGGCACTTAATTTGGGAGCTGGAAATGCAAAGGCTGAGGGGGAGGAATAATCCTCCAGTAACCAGGACAACCCCACGTGCAGGGAGATAATGGAGACCTTGTCTGGACCTTGTATTGAAGGTCCTGTCTCTTCCCAAGAGGGGTTTGGGGCCACTTTCTTTTCCTGGAGAAGAGCTGGAATAGCTCCATCACTTCTCCTTCCCTGCTGGACCAAGAAACGAGTCCTAAATTCTTTCTACTCTTATTTTTCTGGGGAATAGCTGGAGTAACTCCATAGTTTCTCATTCCCTGCTGGACCTAGAATTGACCCCCAAATCCATTCCTTTACACTCTTGTTCTGGTGAGCAGCTGGAGTAACTCCATCGTTTCTCATTCCCTGCTGGACCCAGAACTGAGCCCCAAATCCATTCCTTTACACTCTTGTTCTGGGGAGCAGCTGGAGTAGCTCCATCATTTCTCATTCCCTACTGGACCAAGCGCTGAGCCCCAAATCCTTTCCTTTGCAGTGCACAGACCCAGAACTCCAGGAGTGCATCCTGCCATGGATCACTGTGTTCCATGGGAGAACCAAGCCTCCCATTAAACGGGATCTGTTCTTTCTCTCTCTTTTCCTTCCAAGGCCTTTTAAACCTGGAGAAGCTGCTGCGGCAGTTCCTCATTTCCAAGGACACGCTGTCGGTGCGGATGCTGGATGACAGCCGGGACCCCACCCCGCTCCTGAAGGAGATCCGAGATGACAAGACAGCCACCATCATCGTCCATGCCAACGCCTCCATGTCCCACACCATCCTGCAGAAGGTGGGTGTCCCTGCCCTGTCCCTCGGGCTGCTGCTGCTCCCCCCTGCCAGCTGCTGTGTGATGGTGAAATGGGAAAATTCCTCTGCCCAGAGGGAATTGCCACTGGAATTGCCACTGCAGATGGGATTTCCAGGGCTGGATCTGTGCAAGTGGTGCTTTCATTGCTCTGAGGGGATGTGTTTGCTCTTCACAAGTGGTGTTGCCATCAAAGAGCTGTGAAGGGCTGCTCAGCTCTCTGAAATAACTCTTGTGCCTCCTTTTCCCCCTCTCATTAAGTGTCTAACTTTTCCCTTCTTTTTATTTTTATTGTCTTATTAACCGCGATTTTATTTTAATCCTGTTTATTTTTAAATGGTCTCTGGCTGCAGTTTCTAGCACTTGTTTTGATAGCCTACTTCAAAATTGAGCAGTGGCTCCAGATGGAGCAGAGTTTCCCACATCCTGGAGGGAACAAGAAGCTCATTCCTGAAGGGAGGCAGGATCCAAGCCCTGGGATCCCCCTGGCTGGTGCAGGCATTCCTCGCTGTCCTGGCTGTTTTATCACTGAATGTGTCATCCAAAGGCCTTGCCTGTGTCAGATTTATCCCAGATGACATCCAGCAGGGCTGGTTTTTTCATTCCTCTCTCCCCAGAAAAGATTTTTATTCCTCTATATGCAATTTTCATTTCTAAATCGACAGTTAGGGGGATTTTGGAGGATTATCTCCTTAGGGGGGGGAGTTGTGTGGTTTTTTCCCTCTTTTTCCCCTGTTGCTGCCTGGCTGCTGAGGGCTGTCCCCCTCCTCTGTTGCTATAGTGACTTCCCACAGGCTCCCAGCAGCTCTCTCCAGGCACCCACATCTCCCTGCCCAGCTCCAGCCTCCTTCTGCCACCACGGAGAAACTGCCAGCATTTCCCAGTAAAACCCAATTCTTCCAGCTAGAGGACTGTAGGAATGGAGGGTAATAAATAAAGAGCTCCTGATCTGGCAACTTCTGGCACCTTGGGAGGCTGGGAAGTGTTTTCTTGATGATGGTGGTGCTGAGCATCAGGTGAATGCACATCCTGTCCCAGGGGGGCAGCAGCGGCAGGAAAAACGCTCTGTGCGTTTGCTGGGTCTGTCCCAGGAGAGCAGCCCTGCACAGTGAGAGGGATTCACAGTTTCTCATCCCTCACCCTCCACAGATGGGCTGGAGACACATGGATGGCTCCCAGATTCCCAGCCTGTCCCACTCCCAGCTGCCAGGGCCAGGATGGATGGGATTTGCTGGGGATTGCTGCTCACCTTGATTTTCTGCCCTTGAAACCAAACACTCGGACCTCCAAGTGGGTCACAGGGAGAGCTGCCATTGTCACTGTCCCCAGGAAGGGATGAGGACGGGGAATTGGTGCCAAGTTTTGCTGTGGAGGGGATGAAAAATGAGGCAGCCTCCTCTGGGTTCAGGGCACTGCTTGGAGCAAACGGCTTTGCTGTGTCTGCTGTGCCACCTGGGCGGGGGACAGGGTGACAATGTGCAGCCAAGGGGCTGGGCACAGCCAGGCCTGAGCCACCAGCAGTGGTGGTGGCCTCAGGTTTGCCCAGGAACAGGTGAAAGGCAGGCAGGAAAAGGCAGAGGTGCAATCCACGCTGCCTCTTTCTGTCTTTCCTTCCCTCACTTTCTGTTGTCACAGCTTCTGGGAGGGATCAAAAGGGACTCACACCAGGGGATGCTGCTTTTGGTCCTTCCCTCCTGGCCTCCCATTCCTCTGTGTGGTCTGGACTGCTGGGAAAACCTCTTTGCCAGGGTCTGGAAGCTCGATTTGAGACCAGCTGTGCTTGGCAGTGGAACAGAGGCTTCCAGGAGCATCTGCAGATTAATGCCCCACTTTCCTGGGCATCTGTTCCCACAACCAACTCCTTGTGTTGTGAGAATTTTGGGAAAGGGCTGCAGTTATCTGCTCTGTGATCTCTAGAACAGATCATCCCTATGGAACATTCTGTGCTCTTCTCTCTGCTTCCCTGGACATTTTGCCCTGTTTTCTTCTATTTCTGTGGCCAGCACAGCCCTGTCTCAGTTCTGGAGAGCAGGCTGAGTTACTGGGTCTCATCCATGCTCATTAATTTGTGGGATTTGAGCCCAAATCTGACTGATAAAACTGGAATACCACCAGTGGCTTGATTGTCCTTTGCCTGTAACTCCCAAGAGCTTTTCCTGCCTTTCTCTCTCCATCATGGTGTTTGTGGTGGCAGGGACAAGCCTGGAGCTCTCAGCTGCTCTTTTCTCTCGTTATGTCCCAAAACAGGAGCAAAGCACCATCCACACACAAAGCAGAAATCCTTATTTTCCTCCAAAAACATCATGGAATTCCTCATCCCAAGGGGCTCTGGAGCTCCCAGGACTGAGGCTGCAGGACCCACCTCACCTTTCCAATGCCTCTGTGGACCATTGGGGTCTGTCAAAGCTGTTCTGCTGGGAGTTCAAAAACTTCTGCTTTCCACAGGCTCTTCCTTAGAGTTTGCCCTTGGCTGGATGCACCTGCAGGATGCAGAATCCCTGAATTCTGTTTCAGAATGCCGTGGAGAGAGCAGGGATGCTCCCAGGGGTCTGGAGCTGGGTCATTTCTCTCTGTGCAGGTGCTTTGTCAGGGCTGTCGTGGGCAGGAGACCTCAGGTAGGCTCAGTCCTGCTGAAAAATTGCTTCCCTAGATTTTAATTTCCCAGGTCCACCCATGCTGCTGTGTCCCACCCTCCCTTCCTGCAAAGAGAGATAAGCCTGAAAAAGCAAAATGTGGCCCTGGCTCTGCCTTGCTGGAGTGGAGATGGGAGATTGTCAGGCTCTGGTTTAATCTCTTTTTCCCCTCTCCTTCACAGGCAGCTGAACTGGGGATGGCGTCTGCCTATTACACCTATATCTTCACTAATCTGGTAAGGAGTTTTTCCCAGCTTTTCCTGCCTGAGTGTGGAGTCATTTTAATGGGAGCTGATCCCCCTGACCCGTGGGATCCTTGGGCAGAGCCACGTGTGCCGGGGAGGGAGGCAGGCAGGGCTGTCACCTCCTGCCTGGAATCCAAAGGCAAAGTCTTTCCAAAAGCAGTTGTGTAACAAACGCTTTCTGTGCACGCATGGTATTGGATTTCTGCAATTTTTATCAGGTTGATTAATTAGTTCATCTAACAGGTACATCCAACAAGAGACCAGTTGCCCCAGCAACCCAGCCTTGGGTCTGCCCCTCAGAGTTGTTCTGTGTCTTGCTACATCTCTCAAATTCTGGTGTAAAACAAGATGTCCTCGTTAGAAAATCCTGTTAAAATCAGACTAACGAGAAATTCAAGGATTAGGAAGGGTTGGCTTATTGTTCTAAAATGTGAGAAAGGGCAGGAAAATTACTAGAAACTCTACAAATGCATATTAAAAAGCTAGGAGGCTGCAAATACATGAAAAATATATAAAAAGCTAAAAAATCTTCAGGCATCGTTCCTGCAAAGCTGGGAAGGTCTTTGGGAGGTGGCAAATGATGGATGCAGCATGCAAAGGCAGGAATTGTGGCCATTGTGACAGGAGCTGGTGCAATGAGATGTGCAGGTCTTTGGGGAGCTCCAGCATGTGGGTGGCTCCTGATTGTCCTGATTTTCCTGATTTGTGGGGTTATGCTGGTGCTGTCACCACCCGAGCCCATTCCCTGTGCTGGAAAAGGCCAGGCATGAGCAGCTGGAAGACATCACAGCCCTGTGCCCTGAGACAAAGGAAGGGTGATGCCATGAATGTTGAGAGCAGGGGAGATCTCCAGCATGGTGGTTTGGCTTTATAGCCACGAATATCATGAGTGGGGGCATCCTGGGGTTAACCCCTTCAGTGCTGTGCTGAGCAAGGGGTGATGGAGGAAATCCAAAATGAGCATCAGCAAAACCAGGGGGGTGAGGGAGGTGCCACCAGGAGAGCAGGAGCCCGGCTGTCAGTGCTGCTGTGGGGCTGATGGAAAGCTGGGGGGTTAAGTGGAGGTGTCTCCCAGCCCAAGTGAGTCTCCTATGTAATTTCTATAAATATTTCTGGCAGGGAAGCCGGGAGCTGAATCACGCGTTGTGTTTGGGTGGCAGACAGACGGGAAGGGCCAGAGCCAAACGTGTGGGCAGGGGAGCTGGAGTGCAGAGGAGCAGGGGAAGGAGGGAGATGGAGGGGTTGGGAGCAGTTAGGGCACACGGGGAAGGGGAAGGAGGTGCCAGAGAAATGCAAGGAATTGAAAAGGCCGCGAGGCTCCTGGCTGGACAGCACTTGGGTTCCTGCTCAGTGTTCAATCCATAGGTCAGTCCAGCAGGACAAACTGCACTGGTGCTGTTCATGCCCTTGGAAAGGGCAGGACAGGCAGAGGAAGGGATGTTCCTGCAGGGATGGAGCCTGGGGTCTGTGGTTTGTGCCTCAGGTTACGGTGTCACTGTGCTGGCAGAGCTGCTGAGGGACAATGCCATCCCCACCATGCCAAACCCAGCCATTGCCACTCCCAGGGGGTATTTCCAGTGCTCCCAACAGCTGCTCCTCTTCCACTTGTCCTCCCCAACGCATTCCCAGTCCCCCAGAGCAGGGCTGTGCACACAAAGAGGGATTTGCACCTGCACAGCAGAGCCTGCTCGTGGATGCTGCTCAGACAACAGAAACAACTCTAAAAATTGAGCTCCCACCTCCACCCCCACCCCAGTCCTGAGCATGGGTGTGATTAAGCATTTGCTGGGGATGAAATTTGCCTTTCAAACCCATTCATCTTACGGAATGCAGCTATGGCAGGTGAGAAAGAAATGAGTTTTGTTGCCATTCACTCTCTCAGGGTATTAATCTGTTTATCCAAGTTATTTTACCACTTTGTCCAAAAGCCCAGCCCTTAGCAGAACTAACTGGATTTTTGGCAGGGATCATTATAGAAAGGTGACATCAGCCAAAACCTGGGCAGATGGAAGAGGTGTTTAAGGAAATTAGTAATATTTAAATGGGCATTGGAGATGGGAGTGAGCAATTTAGGCTCATAAATCTGGAGGGATTATCAAGCTCCTAATGAACCCTCTGAGGTTCTGCAATCACTGCCTAATAGAAAAGATAAAATCACAGGGAAGTACTGTCAAGGGGAGGAAGCAGAAAGATGGCTTAAATGGAGAGAGAACTCACCAGGAAAGGGAACAGAGAGTCTGTAGAGCACTGAGCTGCTTGGAGATGGAAAAATATCTCAGGCAAAAAAGAAAAAAAGAGGAGAAAATAGGATAAAATGCTGAATTAAACACCTGCCCTGCAGCTCTAGAGGGGAATTCTGTTTCTGTCTTTTAGCATTAATTTTATTTAATAAGCACATCCCAGCCGACAGCTCGTGCTGTGGTGCAGCTCTGCTCTCTGTGAGTGTCAGAGCAGGGGATTCTCTGTGTGCTGGGGCACAGGAGGGGATTTTGGGGGGTGATGACCCCTCTGTGCCAGCCTGGTGGCTGCAGGGAGTGGCACCAGTGCTCTCCCAGTAGATCACTGGAGCAGATGAGGAGGAGCCCTGAGCCCCCGACGCATTTCCATGGGAGCCGAGGCGAGCAGCCCGATGTAAAAATATAATAAGGCTCCTTTCCTGCGTGCAAATTCATTATCAGCCTCCTTCAGATGGCTCCAGGGACACACTTTTGTCAGCAGCAGCAGCAGCCTGGCAAATTTTCCAGGAGTCCTAATGGAACTCTCAGGTCTGGTGCATTTGTCTTGCCCACATCCATCACCTGCATTTGGGGCACTCCTGGCAAAAAAATCCCCCTCCAACCCAAGTTTCCCCCTGGCATCTCCAGGGGGTGATGATTCCCTTGCTCTGGGACTTTTGGGATGAGGTGCAATTCCCTGAAGAGGTGCTGGGATGGTGTCAGAGCTGTTCATCATCCCTTCCCTTCTCTCCTGGGCTGGCTGGGTCTCCACAGAGCTCACGGCCATGTGAGGGGGTGATGATGTGCATCATAAAAATAATAATAATAATAATAATAATAATAATAATAATAATAATAATAATAATAATGTACAAATAGACCATTGCAAGCAGACTGCTGTGCATTGAAGAAAATGTTCCTTCCAGCACTGGAAATCCCTGAAATCAGCAGCACAGAGTAGGAGGGCTGTTGGATGCCTCCAAAACCCCACGCTACAATTAATTCTTTTAGCTTGTTAATTCTGTGTAGCTCGCTGGGTTTTGTCCTTTTTTTTTTTTTTTCCTTATCTGTTTGGTTTGTTGTTTTCTTTTTTTAATAATGTCCCGACCTCAGGCTGGGTTTAAATTTCAAAATATTTGTCAAGGCGATTGGATGGGAATAATTGAAACAATTAAAATTATTACTGTAAGGGGGAAGGTGTAAAGGAGGTTTCCCAGTGCCTTAAGTCAGGCAGGGCAATTCACTGGGTGCAGTTTTGTTCCCTGACAAAATCGTGTGCAGGTGTTGCTGCTGATAAAACAGCTGCCATGTCCAACTCCCACAGACCAGATAAATCAGTTCAGCTTGGGGTTTTTTGCCTTGTTTCCTGCTTTCTCTTCTTTGTTTGGTGATTTATAAAGAGGTCTTCACACAGGACGAGGTTTTCAAAGCTGAATTGTCAGCCTGGAACTGGAACTGGAGGGGTAATTGGTGTCCAGATCCCCCAAGGAGTGTCCCACGTTTCTGCTGTAACTTGTCAGCAGGGTGACATTCTTTGGAAGGAAGGGATGATGTCAAATCAAGCAGAGGGACAGAGAACTACAGATTAGGCTTTGACCAGGGCTCAGGTTTTGTGAAATTGCCTTTTTTTTGGTGAAAAAAATCTTCTTTTTCCCCCTGAGCTCCAGCACAGGCTGTGGTGTTTGGCTGCTCTGCTGCCAGGGGCACCTCCCTGTCCCCTGCCCAGGTGAGGAGGGCAGAGTCTGTCATTACCCTGTGACAGATTTCCCCTCTCAGCCCAGCCAGCCCTCCTGATTCCCAGCAGCTGATGTGAAGTGTTCTGGAGAGCCCCGATCATTGCTGGGATTTATGGATCAGATTTGCCGTGGCATGTGGTAGCAGGGCAAACAAATCAGGTTTCTGCAAGGCTGCCAAAGCAATTTCTCCTTGTTCTAGTTAGCATGAGGGAAGGAGGATTTAGGCAAAGCAGTGGCTGTGCCTCCCTGCCTTTTGCTGCCTGAGTCTTCTTTACTTTCTGAGCAGATCTCTGGGCTTGATTGCCAATTTTTGGGTAAATCATTCTCTCAGATACACCCCAGCCCCACTGAGGTGAGGGCAAATCTCTCTCTTTCCCTCTGCCCTACTTCCCACCCCATTTTCCAAGAGCTGTGTTTTTTCAGGTCCCAACATTTAGCCCTTGACCTCCTTGTGCATTTGTCTCTAAATCTCGGGCTCCCTGCAGAGAAGTTGAAGTTTGGGCAGTGTATTTTCCTAAAAGTGCTCTTGTTTGAAGACCAGCCTCCCAAATTTAACAGCTGGCCTTGCTTGAGGAGGTTCAAGACCCATAAGGCACACTGATGCTTTTTTTGGAAGAGAAATCCAATTACAGATATAAATCTGCTTCCCCTAAATTGTCCCTGAGCAGGCTGAGGTCACAGCTTCTCTTTCCCTACCTGAATGGCCAACTAGCATTGCCTTGAGCACATCTACCCCACCCACTTACCTACTCAAATTGGTGCTGTGATGACTTTTCCCTACTTTTTCCCCTCCTAGAGAAATTGATTTTTACATGTGGCACATTAGAAACTTATTGACTCTGTCGATAATTTATAAATAAATGGAGCCTTTCAGGAAAACCATAGAAAGCACTTAACGTAATATTGTCCACTTGAGTAAACAAATAAATGTGTTCTGAGAGGAGTTTGGAATGATTTGCAGCTTGGAGTTTGGAATGATTTGCAGCTTGGCAGCTCGGCTCTGAGGGCAGCAGGATCCAGAGAGGAACAGGCAGGAATTTTCTCCACCTCTAACTGAGGAGGTTTGGTGATTTTGGGGGAAAAATTGGTCACTGGGGTTAGGGGTGAAGAAGTGACCATTGCAGGTCAAGCTCCTTTTGGATTAAGTGTTTTAGTTCTGCCTTCCATGACCTAGAGAGAAGCTCCCTGGAATTCTGTTTGCCCAAAGAACCTGCTCTGGGCTACTTTATTAACCCAAAAATGGTGAATAATGCCACAGACTGGTGATGCCAGCAGAGCTGAGCTGAGCTGGCACTGCAGCTTTGGCTCTTGCACAAAAGCTGCCAAGAACTCTCAGGATGGACATTGCACTCTGGGTTTGGAGAGCTTGTCTAAGCACCAAACACTCTGGACAGGGAGGTTTTGCCAGAGTGAGGGTTTAATAGAGAAATGGAAGCCTTGGCCCAGTTCTCCTTTCCCATCCCACATAAAAAAAAGAGAAGGAACAGCACAGAGTGTCCTGGGCCTGTGTAAATCAGCTTTTGGTGCTGAGGGGAGCGAGGTCAGCGCAGTCTCTGCTGAGTTTACAGCAGTGAGTTTCTCCTGCTGAGCACAGTGCTGGAGGGTGTTTTGGAGGCTGTTAATCAGCAGATCCAAAAATCCAATAAAGTCCTTACAGTGATTAGGAGAGGAAGATAAAACTGTGTGTGTGCAAGGGAGAGAGAGGAGGGATGGAGTGGGCATCTTGCTGTGGGTGCAGCCTGAATTGAGCAAACCCTGTTCCTTCCAGAGCCTTGGGGTGAGGTCAGACAGGGGGTGGGAAGGTCTGGGTGTCCCTGGCAGAGAAAGG
Organism: Polioptila caerulea; assembly: GCA_013397295.1. NCBI lineage: Eukaryota > Metazoa > Chordata > Aves > Passeriformes > Certhiidae > Polioptila > Polioptila caerulea. The sequence goes on from VYXF01006938.1 coordinate 106,053, forward strand.
AGCCCCTCTTTAGGCTCGTCCTAAAGACATCTTTAGGGCAGCACCACTCGCTGCCTCCCTGCTGGCAGCTCCGGGTTATTTAAGATGAGATAAGGATCGAGGTCCTGCACACACACGGCTGCAGAACAGGATCACCAGCAAAATCGATGCTGCTGGAAGGAGCTCAGGGGCTGCTGCAGTGCTCAGCAGCACAGTGGCTGCTGCAGGGGGAAAATGACCCGGAGCCACTCTCTGGAGAGACGTCCCAGCATGGCGGGGCAGGGGAGGTGGCCCCGCACTTTCAAACACAATTTTTTGCCAGGCAGGCTGCTGTGACATGGATCAGTTCCTGCTGGGCTGGCCCTTTCCCTGCTGAAGTCTCCAGCCACTCTTCTTGAGAAGCAGTGGAGCCAGTGGTGAGAGAAGAACTGGCCATAATTTCTGTTAGCCCAGGAGTGGATTGCGTAGCTGCAGGTTTGGGATGAAGCCTCATTAGTGAGATGCTGAGAGATGAATTCTGGCTTTGATGTTTTGCATCCTAAGACAGGTTTTTAACCCACATATTTTTTGGGCTGCTGAGCCTGGAGAAGAGAGTCTTTGGAGAGACTTACAGCACCTTCCAATGAGGGTTGGAGAGGGATTTTACAAAGGCATGGGGTGATAGGGAAAGGGAAAATGGTTTTAAGGTGAAGGAAAGTAGGTTTAGATGGGATATTGGGAAGAAATTCTTCCCTGTGAGGATGGACAGGCCCTGGCACAGGGTGCCCAGAGAAGCTGAGGCTGCCCCTGGATCCCTGGAAGTGTCCAAGGCCGGGCTGGGCAGGGCTTGGAGCAGCCTGGGATGGTGGAAGGTGTCAGGGTGGAATGGAATGCTGCCTAATGTCCCTTCCAATTCCACAACCCTGTGTTTCTAAGAGCCCTGCTGCCAGGTATAAATCTCTTGCTGTTTTTCACTCTTCACCTCAGTTTCCTCCTCTGTATTCCAGGCATGATAACTCCAGGGCAGGATTTCCCCTGGGGCAAGGCAGCTGGGATTTTCCACCCTGCCCCAGTGCCAGTGTGAGGAGCAGAGTGTCACTGCTGGGGTGTCCCAGAGTGACCCGGGCAGGGCAGGAGGGACAATTCCCTCCCAAACTCACGGGTTTGCTGAGCCAGCTGAGCTGGGAGAAGGCTTTTGGGTGCAGAATCCTGGTGGGGATCAGCTGATCCTCCATCCAGACCTGCAAAATAAGACTTGCAGTGAGTAACACACTCGTTCCTGAGGGCTTGACATCCCTGATGGAACGGGGACTGTACCCTGCAGATCTGCTCATCACTCACAGCCAGCCACGCTGCAAAATCCAATCTCACGGCTTTAGGATCGCAGAGCTCACCTCGGTGGCTTTTATCAGCCAGCTCCTCCCAGTGACCTCAGTGCTGGGGTCATTCCACGGGGTTTGTGTGCTGCTGGAAAGTGAGAGTGCAGGTCGAGCAGCGCAGAAACCGGGGAGTGACTTCATCTTCTAATAACTCCTCCAGTGCCGTCTCCCAGGGAACCCCGTGGAATTCAATTAGCTAATGTGTGCCTAGCACTTGGAAAATATAGCATGCCACGGAATTGCTAAGTGTTGTTATTTAACAGCACACATTTCATGGTTGCAGCCCTGTAGTAGCAGTCAGAAAATCTACACCGTAATTGCCTGCTGGTGCCTGCTGCCGAATTTGCTGTGATGGGAGCAAGGCCTGGGGATTTTTCTTTCTGTAAAAAAGTTCATTAATTTTGGCTGCAGATCCTCCGGGTCTAATTTTTTACTGAGCTCTCCTGAAACAGAATATTGACATGTGGTGGGTGGTTTGAAAAACAGAGTGGAAAGAGGGGGAGGAATTCAGGCAGGCAGGATTTGTGTCCCTGAAATTCACCTTGGCGTGGTTCCTGGTGGTCTTCTCTGTGCCACACGTTGGACTGAGATTGAGGGCCAAGTTTTGGACAATTATTGCTATTCCTGCAATGTAGGGAGAGAGATAAAAAACCAGTGGAATGGGAGGAAATGAGGGAGCTGCTGTTTGCACCCATGTTTTTGATGGCATTTTCTGAAAGCCTGTGATTACAAAGCTGTGTTTGCACAGGTGGAGGAGGCTCGGAGGCCTCTCTTAAACAGGATGTCAGAGTTATTTTCCTGATGGCCCTTTGCTGTTATTGCATTGGGAATCTTGTATTCTGCAAATGCTCCAGCCAGCATTGAGGAAGAGTAGCTCCAGGAGGAGGAAAAAGCAGCTGGGAAAGTGTTTTGTGTAGGAATCAACTTTGCCACAGCACAGAGAGGAATCCTGGGCTCCCCACCTGAAAACACCCCTGAGATCAGGGGTTTCCACCCCTTGTCCTGCCTGTGTTTGCCTCTTGCAGCACGAGAGGAGGGGCAGGACGGGTGGGAAATCAGCTGAGAGGTGCAGGTCTCGAATAGCAAATGAGGTTTTGTTTGCAAAACGTGGGTTTGGAAATGTCAGGCGTGGTGAATGAGTGTGTAAAAAGGAACGAAAAAACCAAAACCAACCCCCAAATAATGACAGAAGCTGAGCTGGCAGCTCGGGGAGTATCAGGATGCTCTCACCCCTTTGCCCTCTGCAGCAAAGCCTGACCTTACCAAATCTCTCTTATCCCACTGCAAATGAAGTGTGTCCCCCTCGGGTGGTTTATCTCCATCTCATTGCCCAGGCAGCTCACGGCTCATTTCCTCCTGACCCCTCTGCTGGCTGCTCTCGTGCTCTCTGATGGAAAGGCACTTCATGGCCAAAGGCTGGCCCGGAGCACAGGGAAGGGACAGGGAGCAGTGGGTGGAAGGGGTCGGGTCCAGGCCGTGCCACCCCCTGTGTGTCACAAAGGTGATGCTTGATGGATGTGACAGCCACAGCAATGGGGTTTCTGCAGCTGGAGGCTTGCCTGGATAGAGATGGGTATGGAGAGGGTTGGCTGTAGGAAAAGACCAAAGCTTGCACAAAGCTGCCAGTGCTGATGGGAGCTGGGCAAAGCTGCTGGTAAGGTTTGAACCAGAGCAAATTCTTGGCTCAGGGGGAGCCTGTCGGGGTCTGGCTGTGGTTGTTTTGCAGGCAGAGAGTCCTGGCAGCTGCCTCGGGGCAGGGGCATGGAATTTACTCAGGGAAAATGGGAAAAGGTCCCTTCAGGGGGCTGGTTGTGACCGTGGCACTCAGCCAGTCAGGGCAGCAGGACCTGGGGTTTCAGCCTGTGAATCTCACCCCTGCCTCAGTTTCCCCACATGAAGTGAGACCCCTTCATTCCCTTGCCCAGTAATTGTTTATTTAAAGATCAGAGCATAACAAAACCTTCAACTTCAAAAGCTTGGAAGTGCTTTCAGGGGAGAAAAGGCACAACAAATAAATAAAGGCACTAATTTCAGCTGCCCCGAGGCTGGGGCAGGCTGGCACAAGATGAAACCTTGGATTTTGTGGCAGTTCTGGTACAAAACATCTCATTTTCCTCCTGGATACCCCGAAGCCAAGAGGGCAGTGGGGCAGCTGTTTGCCTGGTGCCCTGCACGGTTTGCCTCGAGGCTCTGGCTGCGGGGAGAGAGGATTTTACAGGGGTTTAACATCCCTCCTGCTGCTCTGCCTGCAGCCAGCATCTCCTCAGGCCCAGCTCCTCATTAGCCATCTGCCCTGGCTGCTGGGGCTGACAGGATGCCGTGGGTGAATGGATCACCTGTCAGCAAGGCTGGGGGATAATATCATTCAAATGAATCAATAGTTCACAGGCAATTTCACATTACCCAACGTTAACGTGGCGGCGTGTCCAAAATGTGCTTCATCCTGGGTTTGGTCACATTCCCGGGGGTCTTGGCCGGCCTGCAATAGTCTTGTAAGTCCCATGTTTGGGAGATTTACAGGAATTGCTCCTGCGTGCCCAGCAGAGATAAAAAATGGCTCCACTTGCTGGAATCTGATGCCCCAGGGAGCCCAGGGACAGCTGTACCTGTGATGGGCATCCAGCAGTCGCTGAAACTGTCACTGCCACCTTCTCACTCCACTTCAGCAATTAGCAGAAGAGAAATTAGTGAGGAAAGTGCCATTATTCCCTGCTAATAGGACAAGGAGGGCTGGACTCTTCCCCAGGCTTTGTTGTGTAGCTGTTTCCATGGATGTGAGGAGCAAAACTGAGCCCTTTGTTTTCGCTTTATTTTTTTTTATTTGTTGTTTTTATACTTCTTGCCACTTGCAGAAATGAAAGAGGAGGCTCCCAGCTCCCAAACCCACAGTCAAGGCACCCTGCAACCCTTCCCAGGGTATTAAGGTGGCATCTCCCCCTGGTACCTGGCAGCAGAAAGGAGCAATTGGGTTTTTTTAGGGTTAGGTAGAATTCGGTTCCTCCTGCTGCGGGAAAGAACTGATTTAATTAACAGTTGAACCTTGGTGTCACCAGATTGGATGTGATGGCAGAGCAGCTTCACTCAGCAGGTGAGTGACGCCCTCTTTGGAGAGTTTTGGGGTTTTTGTGTGGAATTTGGCCAATGAAGTGCTAGACTTGGTTGATATCTTCATTACAAGCCTGCAGTGAGCAGCACCCTGAGTCAAATCGTGGTTAAAAGCCAGGGTCTCCCTTCCAACAGCTACATCCAGGATCTCACAGCTCCAATTCCCCTCAAGGGCACTGAGTGGGTTTGAAGCTTTCAGTGCCTGTTTTCCCCTCTAATCCCATTTTATGTTTTGGGCTGCTGTAGGAGTTTTCCCTGCAGCGCCTGGACAGCCTCCTGGACGACCGAGTCAACATCCTGGGATTCTCCATTTTCAACCAATCTCATGCCTTCTTCCAAGAGTTTGTCCAGAGCCTCAACCAGTCCTGGCAGGAGAATTGTGACCACGCTCCTTTTACTGGGCCAGCAGTAAGTAAAGTCCATTCCATCCCCCAGAGCCTCCCTGAGCTGGGAGTTGTGGTAAAGCATGGAAAAACCTTGTGGGAAGAGCTCCAGGATGGTCCTGAGCAATGCAGGGGTAGAAACTCTGGTCTCAAATAATTTTTTAAAAATCATTTAAATTATTAAATAATTTACTCATTTAATCCTATTTAATCTTGTGCTAAAGGGCTCCGGGATATCCCCAGGCTGCTGTTGTACCTTGGGTTGGATTTTGTGGGGAGATTCTGGTCCAGGAATGGGAAGGAGCAGCCAGAGCAGAACATTTTTATTAAGTAGGTAGGAGAGGACTTGAGCTGTCAATTTGTGGTTTACAGAGGAGTCTCCTGATGTGGAAAATACCAAAGTGACCCTGGAAGTCAGAGCTGCCCAGAGGACCTTGGGGTGCAGAGCTCAGCAGAGCTTCTCTCTGCTGGACTGGGAACACAACTTTAAATTCAAGCCTAATCTTGATTTGGATTGTATTTCTCTGTGGG
>VYXF01006941.1:239-13907 GCA_013397295.1 Polioptila caerulea
GCCCGGTGCTCCCGCTGCAGCTGGGCAAGGGCTGGCGTGGAGCAGAGGGAAGGAAAAACAGGAAGAGGGGGAAGAGGCAGCAGCCACCGAGCGCCCCTTGCTCCAGCTAAATCTGTGCTGCCGTGTCCAGGTGCTGGTGCCGCGGACGGACACGGAGCCCCCAGCCCGGCCCGCAGCCGCCTTGTCATGCTACCCAAAGTGGAAACAGAAGCCCTGGGACTCGCCCGGTCGAATGGGGAACAGGGGCAGATGCCGGAAAACATGCAAGGTAAGGGGGGAGACGCAGGGCGCTCCCCCTCCGCGCACACTCGGGCTTCCCTCGGCAAAGCGCCCCTTCGTCCTGCCAAAAAAGTTTGCGGCAGTTGCTTGCGAGCTGCCCCGTCACCGCCCGCTCCGCGCCCTGCAGAGCCCCTGCCTTCGCGGCCAGCTTTCAGGGTGGGTACCGGGGGCCGGGGTGCCAGGGCCGAGATGACTACAAGGACCTGCTCAGAAGGTGCAAACGGGGCCGAGAAGCTGCCAAGCATCCGGCCGGCGCGAGCCTACCCTGGGGTGCAGGCGTCCCGTCGGACACTGCCCGGCCCCGGGGCAGATCCAAGGGATCTCGGTCTACTTCCCGTTCCGCGCAAAACTGCCTCGAAGTTTACGGCAGGTGGAGTTACGCGTGGAAGTTCTGGCGAGCACCCTGTGTGTCACACACCGTCCGAAACGGGACCCGAGGGCTCTGTCCCGCGGGTGCGGCGCCCACAGGTACTGTGCAGGTGGCACCGGCGGTGTCGCGAAACTTCGCCGGAGAGAGCTCCGACTCCGTGGCGGATTTGCTGGGTACCCAGGAAGGCAGAGGGATGCCCGAGCTGGGATGGCCCTGGAAATGTCTCTATGGGGTGGCGGTACGGGGCTGTTCCCGGTGCACTACTCGGGGCCGGAGCGGTGCGCGGAGAGAGGCGACGCGGACCACGGGAGGGTCGGCTCCCCGTCCTGGAGCCGGCAGCCCGGTATGCCCGCCCCGCCCTGCGCGACTCTCCCGGGGCAGAAACTCCTGTCCCGGCTGCTCTTTAGAAACTATCCCCTCTCCTCTCGGGAGCCTGCTGGGAAGTAGGGGCAGGGTGGGCCGGGGACTTCGGAGATGCTGGAGGCGACCCGACCGCCCCTTTCCTCTCGCGTGGAGCAGGCTCCGTGCAAGGGCGCGGCTCTCGGAAAACCCCTGCTTTCCCACTTTTTCTTTCGGGAAGGGCAATTTCGTCTCAGCGCCGGACTCTGGAGCCGCGGCCGCGGGAGCAGAGGGGAGGGCCGGGCCCTCCTCCTCCTCCGCCTGCGGCCGCCCCGTGTCCGCCCCACGCCACTGACAGGCGGCGATCCCGGGCCGTGCCGAGGTGGCTCGGGAAACGTTTTGCCGGCAGCGTGACGAGAGAATGCTCCCGCTCCCCGGGAGCTCCCTCCAGCGCCGGGGTACAACCCCTGGCCTTGGCAAGCCGAGCGGCCGGGCCGGGAGCTTCGGGCGGAGTCCGACCGCCCCGGTGCCCCCGAACTGTGGCAGCCGCAGAGTTAAAGACAGAGGCGACATCCTAAGCAGTTCAGCGGCGATGCTCAGCGCTTCCCGCCGTGTTCAGGAGCCCTCCGCTGCCACAGTGCTTGCCGAACAAATCCGAGGTTTAGCGGCTGGGAAGGGGAAGCAAACCGGTCCTGCACAGAGCAGCAGGGTTTCTTCTTAGGAGTAACCGGAGCGGCTGACCGGGCTCCGTGTGGGGGGAGCCCGGCGCGAGTGAGCACGCTCCGTGCTTTCACACCGCATGTTTTAGCCCCTCGTTCCCTCCTGACCGCCGGCTCCTCCCCGCCTTTTCCCCGAGCGGCAGGAAACTTCAGGCGGCCCCGGCACGCAGGTTTCACGCCAGCCCGCGGTAGCGAGGGACGCCGGGTCCGCCGGCCGGCCAGACCCCGAGCGCATCCCCTGAGCGCGGCGGGCCCGGCCCGTGCCCTCCTGCCCACAGCCAAGCGTCTCCTCCGGGGGTGCCGGCACCCAGCGCTGGCCCTGGCCCGCAGGGGCGGCGGTCGCCCCGAGGCGGGCTTGGGAGGCGCCGAGGGCGTCGTTTTAACCTGGGTTTGAGAGGAACTAACTTGGATTTCACACGGTGCAAAAGTGCTGGATCTGTGAGAGACAGGTCTAGTCTAGGTAAAAATGCGCGCGCTGATGTTGAAACAAAACTTTAAGGGAAAATAATTGCTTTCAATATACAAGTGATAGTATTTTCGTTCTGCTTCTTGAAAGCTTGCCCCTGATCATTTTCAGATTTAAATTAACTCTTTCAGTTTGTGATTCCATAAAATAAGGACTAAACTAAAGGCACTCTAAAAGTATAAATATTTAGAACATACAGCTTAGAAGGTGATGCGTTTTGTTAAACTTGCAAAGTNTTCCATAAAATAAGGACTAAACTAAAGGCACTCTAAAAGTATAAATATTTAGAACATACAGCTTAGAAGGTGATGCGTTTTGTTACACTTGCTAAGCACTGTGCAGATTTGCTGATGATGGGAAGTTGCACGCCTCCACGAAATTTGTTTTTTAAAACAAAACTTTTTTTTTCTCCCTAATTTCAGTGGCGTGCTTGTTTAAGTAAGATTTCTCTCTAGATGAGCAAGTTGCAGAATATTTGAGTTAGTAATGTAAATTCTAATTGAATATGCTATTTCTCCTTTCCCCCAGTGTCTCAGTTTAAAATGGTGAATTACTCTTATGATGAAGACCTCGAAGAGCTGTGTCCAGTCTGTGGAGACAAAGTGTCTGGGTACCATTATGGACTTCTCACCTGTGAAAGCTGCAAGGTTCTGTACTAATTACTCCATAAAAACACAACTACGGCAAAAATGTTCAAATATAAGCAGGGGGGAAAAAAAAGATAACTAAATAAGCCAAATGTATAATATTATGGGTTATTTTTTATATGTTTCTTAATACATTCACATAAAATAATTAACCAGCAAAAAGCTTTAGGATGTAGAAGTCTCTTTGAGAGAGACATCTGCACAAATGCAAACAACTTGGACTGGTTTGCATTTTAGTTTTGTTATTGTTTTTTGGTATTTTGCTGTTGTGATGTAGCTCTAGAACAACTTTTATTGCTAACTCTGCTAAATATTGGTTTTAGTTGATTTATATTTCTTTTTCTGGAGGAAAAAGTAAGAAAATTATCCTTAACACAGATCAGCTTTGCAAAATCTAATGCAGCTTTCTTAAGATTTTTATTGTCATCCTTCAATTATAATGACCATGCACTTTTTCCATGCAAACTGTAACTGTCAGAATTCACTTGACTCACAAAGCCAAGTAACCAATTAACATATAGAAAGATGAATATATCTGTGTTGGTCTATTGTGCTACAAGGTCTTAATAATTGTGAATTTATGACGGGTCAGATTTTTCATGTAAAATTTTTTTTAATTATTTAAGCAGTGCAAGCTGCTTTGAGTGAAGCTCCTTTGCCAGAACAATGCCATTTAAAACACTTAGTTGTGTGGAAAAATTAACTTAGCCCACTCTATTTTCACTAAAAAAAATAATCAATGAGAAGTGGATGGCAAGCACTTACTATGCCTCCAGCACGCCCCGCTGGGATGTAAAATAGCCAGAGGTACTCTGTACTTCTCTTATCTTTGCAACTACTTATTTCATGTAAAACTACTTTAAAAGGATGACTTTAATAATTCGGCAATGATTAAAGAATACAAAAGGAAGCAGTCAGTGTCACTATTTCTGCCACTGGTGTTAGAAGCACAGGAGGCTACAGCCTCCTTAAAATCCCACCAAGCTTTAACATTCAGTCTATAAAACACAGCACTAACACAAGAAAACCTCCTCTGGAATCTGGTGGCTTTCTCCTGGGTTCAGCTGACTGATTTAAAATAAACTAGGTAACTTTGTAAGTGCATGAATGGCATCTGAAAATTATCTTCCAGTGATTTCCATGAAATGCTGAATGAAACCCACAGGTTCAAGCAAAGCAGGCTAATTTCTGTGTCTGTCATACAGGGATTCTTTAAGCGAACAGTCCAGAATAACAAAAGGTACACGTGTATAGAAAATCAGAATTGCCAGATTGACAAAACACAGCGAAAACGATGTCCTTACTGTCGATTTCAAAAATGTCTAAGCGTTGGAATGAAACTGGAAGGTAAGAGCCATAGTCTTGCTGATATCTTCAAATATACTATAAAACCATAGCATAAGATGTTAAAGCATTGTATTTTATATTAAAAAGTTATATAGTTATGGTTTGAAATGATAATAAAAGGTTGCTTGGTATGGTCAGTGAAATTGTTGCTTTGTAGAAAAAAATCTAATGAGTAAATGGGAACCAGTCAAATCCATAATCTATTTTGTCATTTAAGTATACAGTTTTATATTTCAGGCTTTTAAAGTTTGTGAATTCATGGATATAGATGGAATAGTTTCACAGCTTTTAAAAAAAGACTTAATTTAGATTAAACATGAAATTGGTAACAAGTGTCCAGACTAGAAAAAAAATTTATTCATTCGCTATGGAGAGTGATCTGATTTCATTTGTATTTTATCTAGGGTTGGGTTGTTTTGGGTTTTTTACATATGTTCTTCTGACAACAAGGCAGAACACAAAGAAACAGATAAAACAAGGGTTTTTCTCACACTGACTTGCCTTTGAGATTAAGGAACCAAATAATCTCTAAAGTTGTGTCCTATATTTTTGTGATGCTACACCTGCGAGGCTATTGCAATTGAAAGAGGATAAGGCATTTTGAAGTACCCTTTTTGACTTCATTTCACTTTCTCATCTACAGAGAACAATGAAAAGTGTACAATACCCTTTGAGACAACCGCATGCAAAAATACCATCAACTTGAATTTGTGAATCATACATGGCTCATTCTAACTTTGATATATAAAATATTAAAATTCAGATTTCACAGCAGATAACATTTTTCCTTGACCAAGGACAAGCTCCTAAATTCCTCACTGTTACAACTGTATGAAATGACATTCATCCCAGACACTTGACCAGGAAAGTCAGGCCAAGGAGGAAAACCATAAGCTGTGAAGGGAACCAGAAAGGATAAAAGCCAGTCACCAGGCTCTGGCAAAGGGAAGCTGTTGATACAACTGGAGATAAACAGAAAAATCAGCCTCCTGCAGTTTGATTGATTAAATAGTGTTGTATTTGCCCACAAGACTGACACACTGCTCTAAACATCCTGAATCATTGCATGCGCTTCCAAATTCAAATAGTACAATTACAGGACATGTGGAATCCTTCTGTCATTGCTGGCATTAAGAAGGATAAAATACATTTATCTGCTCCTACTTTTAATGCCTCTCACTTGCTGACAATGATACAAGACCAAATTTTGTCTTCTGGTATTACAAAAAGTTCACCTTAAATTTAAGTAGGATTTATACAAAAGCACTTGCTAATCCAATTTGGCTCACAGTTTCTAATTGCAGAGTACCTGTGAGGGTACTGTGTATATAGATCTAAAATTAATTACATTTACTAATGATATAATTAATTTCATGCATTTTGTTTAAAGTCAACATTCAGCAGTAATTTTGGCAGCTCTTTTTTCCTACAAATTCAAGCAAAACACCTGTAGTTTTTAAGGTACTGCAGAAAATGTACTTTAACTTCCTTATCTACATACCCATCCACACAACTTCTTTTGCCTTGTTTAGAAAATTGGAAGAACATGTGTTCTCTTAATTGTAAATACTTGTGACATTTATATGTGTGTTTCCCTGATAGTGATATATAAAGCCTTAAAAGTCTAGTTCATAAATTACCATGGACCAAAAAAATCATTAAACGTTAAAGTCCTTATGATAAGGTACAGTATTATGCGTATCTAGCATTCACAATAAATTTTTAATGTCCTACTAATCCCTAAGATAAAAAGCTCAAGAACTTAACCTCCAGCAATCTCAGCAGTCTCAACATGTCACCAGGCTGTCAAAGGTTCCCCTTTCAGTCTAATTGCTGCTGGGCAAGGTGGGCTTGGTAAAAGCTCCTCACTAGTCCATTACACATATCCCACAGTGACAGCCAGTGGTGACAGAGACCACCAGAATGACTCCCAAGGCAGCTGTTGAGCATTTGTTTTAATTATTTCTAATTCCAGAGATCTTATAAGCCAGAACAGTGTCAATAGTTTCTGTTTCACTTCTATCTTGCTCGTAGAAGGCAGCAAGCTGACAGCTTTCTCTCTGCACATTCCAACTGCAGCGAAACATTTCCACAGAGCCCAGCTATCTAGAAATCTCCAAGTTTTACACCAACCTGGACAGAATTGTCAAAAGGAAATGCTTCCCTTTTGCCCAGAGAAATGTATTCCTCTTTGTGACTACTGAACATTTCACAATTTACATTTCAGATGTTTTGCTGCGGTGGAAGGCAGTAATGGAATGATTGTAATGAGACAATGTGGTCTGCTGGAAACGTCTCAGAGAAATTCTGGACTTCAGCCCTTGTTTCTTAATGACATAATAGCTTGATATAAACCCAAATGTACATTGAGATTTCCACATGATCCCATAGCAGGTGTGAAATTCCTGTAGCCATCCATTGTGTTTGTCCCTGTGTCCTAATCAATGTACAGAGAAGTCCTTCTTTGTTAGTAATATATGCATGTGACATTTAAATCACTAGAAAAAAGTGACATTTGTTAAGTGAAAATAAATCCTTTTTTTAGGAATAAAAGTGAAGCCCTGAATTAAGGAAAAAAAAAAAAGTTACATTTTTACATTTCTGCTCTTTCCTAACATATTTTTGATTGATAATGTCAATTCCAAGTGTTAATAATGATTGACCTCCTCCTTTCCCCTGACAGCTGTGCGAGCTGACCGGATGCGTGGTGGCAGAAACAAGTTTGGACCAATGTACAAGAGAGACAGGGCATTGAAGCAGCAGAAGAAAGCTCTTATCCGAGCAAACGGACTGAAACTGGAAGCCATGACTCAGGTGATCCAAGCAATGCCCACCGACCTGACAATATCCTCTGCAATCCAGAACATCCACTCAGCTTCTAAAGGCCTACCTCTGAACCACACTGCCTTGCCTCCTACAGACTATGACAGGAGTCCCTTTGTGACGTCCCCGATCAGCATGACAATGCCTCCCCACGGCAGTCTGCAAGGCTACCAGACCTACGGCCATTTCCCCAGCCGGGCCATCAAATCCGAGTACCCTGACCCTTACACCAGCTCGCCAGAGTCAATCATGGGCTACTCCTACATGGATAGTTACCAAACAAGCTCACCAGCAAGTATCCCACACCTGATATTGGAACTCCTGAAATGTGAGCCTGATGAGCCGCAAGTCCAAGCTAAAATCATGGCATATCTGCAGCAAGAGCAAGCCAACAGAAGCAAACACGAGAAGCTCAACACGTTTGGGCTTATGTGTAAAATGGCTGACCAAACCCTCTTCTCCATTGTTGAGTGGGCTAGGAGTAGCATCTTCTTTAGAGAACTTAAGGTAGGTAACAATTTTACATTCTATTATCCTTCAGTCAAGAGAAAAATACAATTTCTTACAGTCTTGTACTTCAAGCAGGAAAGCATGGGGTTAATTAAAGCAATAATATACTGGGAACACAATATACTGGGAGCAGTTGGCCTTCACCTCCAACCTCAGCCTGGATGATATTCTTCAACCAGCCTATGTTTACTAGTATGGACATAAAAGATGCAGAAATTTCTTTATGAAAATGCTGACCAGCTTCTGGTTCTGGATATTTTATACATTACCACGTACACACAGGGGTCTGGAAATACACACATTCTAAAAATTTGCTGCATTGAGCCTTTGGCTCACAACTGATTTTCCCACATTTGTAGAAGGCATTGCTTTCACCTTAGTGTTTGTACCCTTTGTATTTTGGAAGCTTCAAGGTCAGACAGTTTTGTACCTTCTGGCATATCCAGATCAGTTTTTTTTAGCTGGACAAGATCAACAAAATTGCACAGCATTCCAGAACAATAACAACTCATTCAGAAATCCATCCATATCCAAAATTGTGGGACCAGATTATACACAATGCCAAGAACTTAAAGCTTTTCAATTTGAAAAGCATGTTGAGATCAGACTGTACTTTTTAAACAGCACTGGGTAACATCTCTCTTTTCAGTTGAGAGGACAAAAACAATATTAAACAAAAGATTTCCCAACCTTTCTTGAATGCAGCTCTCTTCTATCCGCCCATAATTTCAGGTTCTTCTGATCAAGGTAGCAAAAGCAGCTATTTCAGATTGCTCCACAGGACATGAATACCTGTGAGAGAGGGTAAAAAAAAAAAAGCCACCTAAGGATGTGACATATTTTAAATGCAGAAGGAAGGGGAGGCAATTGTAATAAAGATGCAATTAGATTTTCAGAGCAGCTAACTTTGTTCCCTATCTGTTCACAGCTGAGATGTATTTGCTCAAAAAGATATTTTACTCTTATTCCTACCAGTCTAAACAACTGAATATTGAGATGTCTTTCAGATGACAGGTGCATTAGCAGATCTCTGCGATTAAAATTTTAAATTACTCAAATAATTAAACAGTTCAAAATTATAAATGTGGTTTGTATGCAATTCATCTTGGCTTTGTCATGATGAGCAATGCCTCACACAACTGGCTGAGAGTTACTAGGCAGCATGTCTACCATTATTTACTGCATTTTTTCACTTCATTCCAAATTTTGTCATACACTCTTGTCTCTTCAATTAATATAAAGGAGCAATCATCTTCCTTCCTGGTAAATTTAGAGATTTGTAGTTAGCAGAATTCAGGGGGAGGATATGATAAAAAATGCTGTCCCAGACTATCAGTGGTTTAGGCCACATTTACCTTAGAGGTAAAAACAAAAACCCACCACTGAGCTACAGCTTCTAAGTTTCCCTTATTTCTTTTCTTTTGACTGCAGTTATTTTTTTTAAAGAAATCTCAAATGAAAAAAATCTCTTTTAAAACTTTATTTTCTGAAGCTTTTACCAGTTTAAGCTTATTACAATCTTCTCATTTGTTGATCTACAAATTTTCATTGTCTCTTTTGGAATATGTTACATATTTAAGGATGTAAAAGGGAAAAATATTGACTGTGTAGAATTGCCCACAGCATGCACTGAATTTGCATATGACCTGTGTATGGATATGAATATGTAATTTAAGGGTAATGTTCACATTTGCTGAGGAGCAGATCCTCTCATCTTCATGTAGGATATCAGAAACTAATGGAAAAATTAAAGAGGCTAACTAGTCAAGATTAACAATAATATCAGAGTAAGATCCAAAGCAGCCAATTGCAATCCAGTAAATTTGAATTTAACACCTGCTAAAATCTCAAACATCCCTACGTGTCTTGTGAAGTCAGAAAACTTTGTAAGGAAAAATTAAGCCATAAATTCTGGGGGTTCATGTTACATAGTACTTTTTTTATTCATAATGAGATATATTTCTGTTTGGTTCTTTACACACAGATGAAATAATACAGAGGCAACATCCCAAGAGACTCAGGATAACAGTAATAGTAAATAATAGTAAAGAAGGCCTTTGTTTGCTATTCTGGAGTTGTTGAAAACTCAGTAAATATAAAAGTAAGCTATCCCTCTTATCCTCAGCTGAGAAAACTCAGGAATGCCCTGGGGATGCTAGATTTGTTGCCAGCTGTCTTAGTCAGGTGAAAGGTCTTTGTACAAAGCTAAAAAGAAAATATTGCAGGAGTTTCTAGAGTCCAAAGGCTGCCTGGCCCCAAGGAAGGATGCAGAGAGCTTCTCTGGACTGGTCTTTCCTCATCAGCCCAGATCAGGGAAAATTCAAAGACTGCTTCCAGAGCTGACTATTCCTGAACCCATAAAAGAAAGCAGTGTCTGCCTGGAGCAGGAGAAACACAGAAGCTGCACCGTAGAACAGTCCTCAGGATATTTTCTTCTGGCAGAGGATCAGAAAAAAATCAACTAAATCTTAATAGTTACCAAAAAGGCACTAAAAGAATGGTGACTCACAAAAACCCCCTGCCTTTCCTTATTTGGCTGTTTTAGTGAGGCTGCCATAGGTCAAAGTTCCATGTGAGCACAAACCTTGCAGTGAACGATTGCAGGAAGAGCCAGCACACTTCATGGTAAAGTAGCTCAGCCTACAATTATTCACTGAGTTTGCAAATTTAGCAAATTCATTGATGCAGACTGTGGCAGTCCCAAGCCAGATTTCTTGCTGTAAGTATAAATTTGCTCGTGCTTACCCTGGCTGTGGCCTTCAAAGAAACACTGGTTTAATCACATATCTCCAAAGGACCCTGTCTCTACAACTTGCACTGTACATGGCATCACAGAGATTTTGGCAGCTCATGAACTAACAAAGGCCCAGCTTTGTGTTACATATTCCCCAGAAGTGCAACTATATTATCAGAGTTTCAACTAAATAAGTGCAAATGTAATGTGAATAGGATTAACAGAACTCCTGGAGGCTCATAATTTTTTCTGTGAAACCAATTTAGATAGATGCAATAATGTAATATTCTATATAACAGCTTTAATTTCAAATTTCAGTCCATCTGTAGTTGAGTATCAAGAAATGCACAGAAAATAAGGAATTACAGTGCAGAAATCCAATCATTAAATGGAATTAGCATAGAATAGCAAAAAATAGTGTTGGGTTTTGCTGGGGTTTTGTTTTTTTGAGAAAAAGATCAGCAGTGAAATAGCTTAAAAATTTTCAGGATGACGAAAGTTTGATATATTATTAAGACTTAAGTAATCAAGTGCAATTTGATAACTTGAAGTGCTTTTGGACTTTGTAGTGTGTGTTTATCAGGACAGGAAATGCAAGTCACATAGCTGATGAAATAAAATTTCTGCAGTGTTCTTTCAGTCAGGGAAGCTGCCAGAAACTGAGGTGCAGGACTACACTTGATATTAGTGAATATGTTGTCATCTATAACTGCTGGTTTTTAGTCTGGTTTCAGTGTATCTGGATCTAAGAAAAATATTCCTCAAACATTTTAAAATGTCGAGGAACACGTTAGAATAAACTTCATTATGATCTTCTGGCTCTTCTCTGGACAAAGGCTGTGACTAAACACTGCATTTCAGCATCCAGGCATGTGATTTTGCAGCCTTTCTAAACAATTTGTTCAGTGCTGGCACGTTTTTTAGGCATAAAGAGAAAAATGACATTCTCTTATGCCCTTCCATGTCAGAGTGGTACTTTAGTTTCACCCTGGTGTAGGATGTTATCACCCCTGATAGCAGGAGTTTAGTCTGTCTGGATTTTGTAATTTTCTATCTGTTTAACACCCAGTTAAGCATCCTGCTGTGACTAAGAACCACGTTCCATGTAGGTGTTTTTGGAAGCTCTGCCACTTCTGCCCCTGGGTGCACCTGCCCCCAGCAAGTCACCAGCAAAGTTGCTGTACCAAAGTTTTGCTACTTACAGAGAAAATTTAGTGCACTAACAATCCAAAAAGCTGCCAGCCCCTAAGCAGAGATAATAGCCTGACATATGGCCACCAGGAATTACATAGCTACAGCCACTCCTGCTTCAAGTCCTGAGGCAGACACTGAGTTAATCTGAGCTTGAGTACTGGTTACACAAAACAGAAGTTTAATATTACAGTTTAATTGTTTTCCTTCAAAATGTAAGCTTCCAATTTCAGTTTGACAATTGCCAGCATGACGTAGAAAGATTACTTGGGTGTGTTAGCAAATGTATCTCACATTCTGTAGGGTGAGATGAAAACACAGTGCTCTTTAGATCTTGCATGCTGAGTAGTCCAAAGGGATGTTAAAGTTAACTCCAACAATAACTGCTGTACTGAAACTGAACAGGGAATGCTCTGCCATGTTGACAGTCTGTTGTATTTTCAGACAATTTTTAGCTGTTTCTTTCTGCTGTGAAGGCCTGATCATTTTGCCAAATGATGAAGAGCTTTACACAGTCAAAGTTAAATAATTCCAGTCTCTTGGAAAAATCAGATATATTGCCTGATTTCACTTAGTAGGATCCCATTTTTATTGTCAGTATGACAGATCTTCACTTGCAAAGATCTCTAGTTTTTGCCCACAAAAAAATCCCAAAAACAGCTGTTTCTCCATCTGCAAATTATGACATTTTTTATAACCAGGCTGTAGCTCTTACTGCAGGAAGAGATCTTGTTTTGGTATGGTAACCTGTATCATTCAGAACCAGCACTTTTACACAATACCTGTATCATATTTCTGTTCTATGGGATGGCTCCCAGTTACAGTGGAAGTTTGCCTCTATAAATTTATCAAGGCTGGTCATATTTAAGGATGTTCTTCTGTTAACCTGTAGCCTTTAGGATCACCTGCAGTAAGGATAAAATCGCAGCCATGCTGAAGTTGCTTGGACTTCCTATTAAGCCCTGCTGAAGCTGCATTATATAAATGGATGTTCTGCTATACAGCTGTATGAAGGCCTTGTAGAAATACTTGTGAACAAAACACACCTAGGAGAGTGAGAAACTGGGCAGTTCCTCACCATGAATGTTATGGGTGCTGCTTCTAGTAGCACCACAAATATTTTTTCCACAACACTCAGTCTTGAGACGCATTGAGGGGGAGAAGGCCTAAAGCTGAGAGCTTTCAAACTGTGCTGCAAATGAGGATCCCTCAGAACAGTTTGGGTACCTTATCCCGCTGTATAAGCACGGGAACATCCTAAAGGACTTAGGTATTTTCTATTCCAGCACAGTTTTATCAGAGTTAATGTCAGCTAAATCACAACACACCGTCTCAGCCCATGGCAAAATGGATTTGAAACATTTGCGTGCTGCAGAAACCGCAGGGCACGGCAGCACCATCGCCTCAGCCTCACTGAGGGGCTGAGGCCGCCATCCCCCCGCAGGACTGTCCCACCCCACCTCCCTCACCGAGAGCCTTGGGAGCCCAGGGACATGGCAGGAGTGGAAGGGATGAGACAAGGGCACGTACTGGCACTGAGGGAGCCCAGGGACATGGCAGGAGTGGAAGGGATGAGACAAGGGCACGTACTGGCACTGAGGGAGCCCAGGGACATGGCAGGAGTGGAAGGGATGAGACAAGGGCACGTACTGGCACTGAGGGAGCCCAGGGACATGGCAGGAGTGGAAGGGATGAGACAAGGGCACGTACTGGCACTGAGGGAGCCCAGGGCCTCAGCTGGACTTGAACGGCCGAGCTCCAGATGGGCCATGAGGGGTGCTGGGGCTGGCAAGTGAGGCGAGGGACTGTGCCCAGCGCAGGCATCAGCAAATAACACGGGAGAAAAGCCGAGAAAGGCGGCTAACTCGAGCCACGGCTCTGCTGCTCTGAGCCGGCCTCTGGCTCGAGTGAAGGGGTCGGGACTGGCAGCCCGAGGTGCCGCCCGCAGCTCTGCGCCTCATTGCTGCGGCCGGGCCGGGCCGGGCAGGGCAGGGCAGGGCAGAGCTGGGCAGGGCAGGGCCGAGCAGAGCAGGGCAGGGCCGAGCNGGCGGGGCGGGGCAGGGCCGGGCAGGGCAGGGCAGGGCAGGGCCGGGCAGGGCAGGGCAGAGCCGGGCAGGTGGCAGAGGGTCCGTGCCCAGCCCCGGGCTCCAGCCTCGAGGGGCTGAGGGCTCCAGCGGCGCTCACTTCCCTGCGCCCCCTCGAGCGGCTGCGGCGGGCGGGGTGCCCTTGGGCAGCCCAGCCAG
>VYXF01006941.1:13932-114789 GCA_013397295.1 Polioptila caerulea
GGCGGGCGGTGGGCCCTTGGGCAGCCCAGCCAGGGCTCCCGGGGGACACGGGCACAGGGACACGGGCACAGGGGACACGGGCACAGGGGACACGGGGGCCGCGGTGCCGGGTGCTCCCCGCACAGGTGCCGCCCTCACCTCAGCCTGACTGCGCGGCAGCGCCCAGGGACGGACAAAGCCCTTCTGCTAAAGGTGAACCACCGGTCAGTTTTGCTCTGACGTTTCCCCAAGTCCAGCTGCTTTCAATTAACCTGGAAGGCACGCAACAAAATTTTCCCTAAAATGTTCTTTGTTATTTTGAAATAGGGACTGAAAGTTGTTGCTACTGGCATCACTACAGGCACATTGTCAGTGCAGCCGCAGGAGAAACAAAAGGGCAGATTTAGGAAGGAATGAAGAAAAACTGAGAAAGTGAGATATGGTGCAGGTGGGAAAGTGAAGATGTAATTTTATGTAGATGTTCTCAGTGTCTTTTTCCCACTTCTGTAACCTGTGGAAGTTCAGTTATAGGTGGCTAGGAAAACATCAAGGTAGTCTGGGGAAAAAAAATATTTAACATTGTGTCTTGGAAACACCTCACTCATTAAAGCAACCATTACTGACAAAAAAGGATAAATAGTAAAATAAAATACCAAGCAACCATACTGGAGTGAAAAAAGGAATTTCATTTTGTCTCATTCTGGGGTTTTCTATCATACTCACCACTTGGAGAGGGAAAGAAACAAAAATCTGTTTTTGGAAATTCAGAAATAGAAAAATGCTTTTTACAACTAAATACAGCCCTTGCACTTGTTGAAAGAAAAGTTACTTTGATATTTGTTGCTAAATAAAATCTTGGATCAAGTAAAATTAATTTTTAAAAATTAGTTAAGACAACAATAAACACAGGAAATATACATGAATAAAGTGTTCTAAAAGTCAGGCAACTCTTTTAAGACTATAAATATCACCTAAGCAAGGCCACTATAATTAGCAAAGGGTGAACAAAAGAAGACATCCAGAAATAGATGGGGAGGGGGGAGGCTGGGAGGGTGAAATGTCTTGGTTAACCTTATTTGAGTGTTCTTTCCATAGCATAGGAAATGGTTCCAGCTAGCTCATGAGTTCTGTTGGTATTAACTGATTTTAAAAGGACATTTCCATGTTGTCTGTATGCCAAGGAAATTCTTCTACTGGCGTGTTTGCTGAGTACAGGAAACATCACCCTGACTGAGTGACACTGAATGTGAGGAAGAATTGGATCTTTATTCTGGTGTTACCACCAACACCGTCTCTTTGTTTCATCTGGATACCTTTTGGTATTTGTTGGGGAATAGTTCCACAGTCTCCCAGTTTGTCCTGAGTAATGAGCACACTGCTGGTGCTGAGTCACAATCCCTCACCACTCCAGAAGGAGCTTTCTGCATCTCTTAGGCCACTGATTAGGCTGAGGGATGATCCAGCACTTTAGGGGAGGCAGAGACAGCACTGTCTGGTCACATGCTGATCTGCTTCCTCCCTCTCCAAAGTATGGGCAGAAAGGACTGGCAGTGAGGGGAACCTTCCTCGTCTCCATGCTACGGCCAGAATTCACTGTGCAAGGAAATAAATATGTACCTATAACTGCCTGTCCTAAATAGAGCTGAACAAATCAGCCTTGTATACAGTATTTTGCAATGTAAGTCAGGCTGTGCTTATGGACCCAGTCTTGTACTGCATATCAGAAAAAGCTTTACTGTACCAATGAGAATTTTGTCCAAATAAGAAGTGCAAGTTAAGATCTTGAATATTTTATTTCCATTTTCACTCATAGCATTTGCCAGTTTTTTATTTTCTTCTGTAAAGCTGCCTGTGTCAAGCATTTAAGTTTCATTTGCTACATGTTACTTCTAAATGCCTTATTTGTTATCTACTTTATAATATTCTTTTCCTTTTTCTTTCTTGGGAACTGTGCTAGTGCCATTGCCACTACAGAGGCAGCAGTAACTGCAATTATTTGTGGCTTTGTGCTCCACTGACCTTTTCCTTCAATCAGTCAGTGGTTTCACTGACAAGCCTTCAAAATCTTCATGCACCTTTTTTTGAAAAGATGGAAATATTTGAGAAAAGGGTTCATGGGATGTGGGTCGTACAGGCCAGCAAGTCACCACATTGATATTTCTGGAGCTCAGTAAAAATCACAATAACACCACAAAGTTATCTAATTCTAAGCAATAACTTTCCTTCAGGTAACAGCAAAAACATGTAGGAAGAATAACAGATGACAATTGCCCAAAGTTTCTGTTTCTGCTCCCTGTCTGTGCAGTGGGCTTAGGGCAATAACAGCCCTGACCTTGGAACTGTGGGAGATGGTAGGGATGTAGTAGCCTGGCTGCTAGGAGATGTGAGACTAAACTAGGTGGTGATGCAAATAACCCAGTGTGCAACTGGAAGCCAAACCCAGTGCATAGCTCATACCTGGGTCACTATAGCATAAAACAGTTTCACTTTCTTTTTTGACAACTCCACAGATGTACCTTTTATCTACACATGGAGAGAAGAGGACATAGAAAGCCAGCTGCTCACAAACAAATACTAGAGTATTGTTTGGTTAGTACATATCATACTCATGAAAAACAAGAACAGTGTGTTTTCTGCATCTGAGGCCAAGATGTGGATTGTCCCAACACTATTTGGAATATTTGCCATATTGCTAAGATTCTACCTAGACTTAGAATTCTCTGAGAAATTCAGAATTGCTGTAAGGAGTAGCACTGCCTTTCTGATGCAGGGCTTGGAAAGTAATGATTCTTGCTTAAAGTACAGTGAATAAACAACAAGAATATTAAGAGCAGCAACAACAGTAAAAACTTCAAGTAGAAAGAAACACATGGCAATTGCTTTACATGGTCCATGGTTTGGACCCATCATTCACAAGATAGGTTCTCATTTGGCAAGTGTGGTCAAGGACAATGCTGCCTCCTGACTAGGAATGAACTTTCAGGGAGAGTGCTCCCAGTAGGAAGGGCTAGACCTCAAAGCAAGTATTTACATGAGTAGCTCGTTTGGTAACATTGAACTGCATTTATTTTTAATTTGCTTGCCTCTCCTTTAAGTCATACCCTTCTCCTCTTGACTTCACTGGGAGCTCCACATGTTTTGCCTTTGATTTTGCAGCATGCTGGCAACTCTAATTAGTGTTAACAGGATTTCAGTGGAGTTTCTTGCTCTCCTTTCTCTGTAAAAGAGTTTACAGATCAGGAGTTGGAGTTTTATCAAACTAGTACATGGTGCCTGTCAAGAAATATCTTCTTTTATTCCTTTTCACAGCCAAAGTGGAACTTTACCTTTTTCTAACAATGGTGGTGTAACTATGAGAAAAATGGCATTGATCATTCTGACAAGCTCCCCTTAGCTTTGAAAAAATTGCTTAGAATTGCCCTCGAATATTTAACAGTAGGAATCTCAGCTAGTTAACACAGCCACACTGTTTCAGTTGCTATCAGAGTAACTTGGTGCAGTAAATACGAGTTAGAACAGCTCAGTCCTCTGGGGCTAGAGCCTGCAATTCAAACTAAACCTCAGTCTGCTCTGCTCCATTGAAACTGCTTTGAATTCCAGAGATATTTTATATAGGGACATTGTGCTACATGTTGAGCAAGACTGGGAGAATCCGCTCCTTTTCTGCAATGCTTCTGGTTTTATTAAGAATAAACACCCCCCACCAAACCCTCATCATCAAACATTGCACCTTGAAAACAGGACGGTTCCATTTTGAGATTTAATCTCAGATTTTCATACCTGTGTGTATGGACAGACACAATGAATAGGAGCCACTTTTCTCCTTCTTCATAAGAACTGTCTCATGTGGCTTTCCGTGCTCACATAATTCTCCTTCCAATATTTCAAAAGACACAGAACTTCCCAGCATGGTGATAAAGTTTTCCTGTGTTCCAATAATAAAAGTTGAATGTACCAGTAATTTCCAGTTCCTCTGTGGTTGGGCAGCCTGTGAAGACTAAATCAGAAGTAGCCAACCTGCAATATCAGTGTGGGAGTCGGAAACAGATGTTCACTGGACAATACAATTTGTTGTCACTGTCGATACTACATGGCACTTTTCCCAACACAAATTGTCTGCAGTTGGAAAGGAATTTAAGGAATGATTCATGCCCTAAATTATTATTATTTGGTTAATTATTCTTAATGTTAAATACTCCTTGCTTTGTTTCAAACGCCTGAATCAGAGAGACACATCCACTCAAAAATACAATTAACTGGGCTTGTAGCATGTGTGTATTATGTAAACCAATTAATTTAAGGCTTTTTTTCCTCAAGACAAGATATTCTGTTATATTATAACCAAGAGTCAAATTCTCTTCTTTAGAATCAGAGTAATTTACCCTTCAGTTTTATAAAATAGCTCAGTAGCTGTTTACCCAAAAAGCACATGGCAGGAGGTAAATGAGACAAATTATTTTATGTGAGTGTGTATCTATGAAAATTAAGATTTATCATATCAATATAATAGTATTTTTATACATATAATAACATTTACAGTAGTTTATGTTTTGGAAATTCTAATAGGCCATTTGGGCATTCAAAACTGATCAAACACTCAAATGAGCAAACCCCTCTATTAGCATATGATGGTAGTGTATGACTCCTAGCCTTGATTTCCAGATTTCATGAATATTACAGAAGCAGATGCACTAGATCATACTTACTATAAAAGGCAGTGGATTGGGTTAGGTGCTTTTAAAATTAAATATTAATTTTTTCAGGGATACATCAAGTATATTTAAAAAATGCAAAAAGCCTCAGTGAAACCCAAACTAAATACAAATTAATATATTCAGTAGGAGTGTAAAAGAGCTAAAGATCTGACTGCCAGAAAATTTGGTTATAACACCTATATTTTACACAAAAAAAGTAACCCGAGGTATTTCCAAAAATGAAGACATCTGGGATTTGACTTGGAGTTCAGTGAAACTGGTGACAAAACTGACCTGTAATTGCTGACTGTTGTGCCTCTGACAGATTTTCTTTAGAGATATTAAAAAGAGGAAAATATGTGTTTAATCATACAGCCCGAACAAGAGCAAAAGATTTTACCACTATAAAATCAAACAGCTGTCTTAATTTTCCAAGTGCATGTGGTAACATTTCACAGTAATCTTTTAGCAATACTAATTTTCCATTGATTGTGTTTTCTGTTGCAGCATTCTGCAACAGAGTGGTTTACTGCTGAATGTCAGGTTTTAGTCAAGGGGAAACTCGAAATGATTTTCAGCTGTGCATTTCTTTGTAACTGCTGCATGATTTAGCTTCAAGACCTATCCATTGTCCAACTTTTTTTATGCTTTTAGATTTAGTGAATTTAGATATATTTCCATAGTGGGACACAAGGTGATTTTGAGTGAGTGCTTGAACGGTGCAAAATTCTCCAAGTCGGCCTGAGATGAGGCAGGATGAAATAGCTGAGAAGGTAACACAGCACATTTGTAACCAACGTGCTGAATTTCTCTGAGTGTGTGTGTGTGTATAAGTGGGTTTTTATATACATTCATGGGTCAAACTGAGTTTTTCATCAACTAGATGTTGGCAAGTGCCAAAGTGATTTAGGATTAGAATGGGATTTAGGCTGATCTAGCTACAGTTGTATTTCTCATTTCATCATCATGCCAGGGATACTGTGACAGTTCTGGGTTTTATTTAATTTATGAAATGGACAAAATTAAATGTCCATCCCAGACATACCATTAGGTTACAGGGAGTGAAAGAGAAACACTGCATTAGGCCTAACTCTTTTGTCTGCACCCAGCAGAGAGTCCTGAATGTACAAAACAGCTGGGGAACTTCCTATGTACTCACAGCTTGAAAAATGAATTCAAGATTTTTTTAAAAAATCAGTCTGAACCCAAGCATTTCAAGTGACTGTTATTCTGATTCTGTAGTATATCTCTTGGTAAAATATGAATAGGTCCACAAGTGTGTTATCTGGGTCTATGACATCGGTTTTAATACTATTCTCTCATTTTTACCATCTTGAGAGTTGAATCCCAATAAATGTTTTAGACCTTGAACACTTCTTATTGCAACACTAGAGACATCATTGCTATACAAAGTTTTAGTACTACCTAAAATTTCAAAAATTACTTGATTAAAATAGAGCTGTTTGCAAAAGTGACTAATCCACCATTTTCAAACATGCTGCTTTTTATGCGTTAATTTTTATCTGCTGAATGAAACTTTGCTGTCTCTCCCTGTCAATTTAATTCTCTTTTTTGAAAAAGAGGGGCTTCAGAAGGAGACAAATGTTGGTGTTCAGGTTACAGGAAAGGTTTCCAAAGAGATGAGAGAAAAAGAGATCAGTGAAATTAGCAGGAGCGTGTCTCACCCGCTGGTGAGCGGCGCTGGGAGGAGAGGAAACCCTTGGCCACTGCAATAGCGTGGCTGTGTACACCAGAGTTACTTAGAGTGCTCTGAATCTCATCTTTTGATCTCGGGTGATATTTTTCTCTGTTATGTCACAGAGGTCACCTGGCTCATGTGTGACAAACTGCCTGCATAAGTCACAGTGCCAGTGGCAGAGATTTGTAACCATGTCCCTGGTCCATTGCCTTTGAATTATTTCGCAGGCCCTCTGCTTTACATTTACACTCTGTCGGAAGATGAACAGGGAAAGGGAGTAAAATCAAGGGCAGGGTCTCATCCTGAAGGACAAGGGGAAACAGGTGGAAGGTTAATGGCCCTGGAGCGTATCCACAAGCCTCTCAGGCTTGATATATGGGCCTCAGGCCTAAAACGGGCATTGGCTTTCAAAGATATATTATTTCATTTGAGGAGAGACATTCTGGAGTTCCTGCATTTGTCTGCTGATAGATGATCCTCTGTCCACAATTGGTTATGGCGTGTGAGTTTTCCTTGGGCCTGCTCCCGTACATAAAAATTTTGCTGAGCTCTCCAACCTTTCGCATGCCTGTGAGAATGGGACGTGTGCGGGCCTTTTGGCAGGCGGCTGGATTTTTGTTGCTGCTATTTTTGTAGTTCCTTTTGAAGGGCCAGGCAAGTGGGGGATGAAAGGCACTTCTGTTCATTCATAGTGGCTGGGCAGGGGCAGCCTCGTGGGGCAGGGGACCTCAGGGACCCATTATGCACTCGTGTGTCTGCAGGCCATGCACGAGTCACTCCTGCTGACCCCGGGTTTCATACTGGCACGTGCCTGCAGAAAAATTAAAATGGGGAAATAATCTGCATCATTTTTATGGCCTCCCCTGGTTTATTGTATTAAGGTTCTGTTAGGTTTTTTTGCACGTGCTTCAGGTTATGGGAAAGAAACTAAGATGGAAACTTCGTATCTTGAAATTTTTGTGTCCTTCTCCAGAATGTTTACCTCAGGCACCTCATGAAAATGAGATTCTACTGCCCACATCTCAGCAAAGCACCAGAGGCCCCAGAGCTGGTTCTGCCCAGAGTGGCAGGGCTGTGCTGTGGGCAGGGCGGGGTGCTGGTGACACCTGGCCCTGCCCCATCTCTTGTGGCCAGCTCAGAGGGGCACCTTGGCATGCACAGAGAGCCTGCTGGCAAAGGCCTTGGTCCAGAGAGGGAGCAAGTCCCACATTCACTGCCACGATGGCATCTTCTGTCATTGCATGACTCTCATAAATTGTGGGAAAATCTGTTTAAAACCCAGTGTTTAACAAAAAACCCCAAAATCTTAACATGTATTTTTGTTTAAAGTAGCCTACATAACAGCTTGTTAAATTCTCTTGATTTTTACCTGATCGTAGCTACTGTTCCAGGATTGTGTATCTAAAACCTCCATGAAAGCATGATTTTAAGGAAAGTGGGATGTACATTTTTACGATATAAAATATATTCATTTATATTTGCTTTAATAACAAATAACTGTTCCGTTTCAGTGGATAGATTTTGCTTGAAAGAATTTGCACTAATTATACTTCAATATCTCCTAGTTTTACTTTTTTAAAATTTTTCCTATGCTACTAAAAAAGTAAAGTACATGCAGGATATACGACATGAGCTGCAATGCAGTTTGTTTGCTTTGGTTTTGCAATAGTAAAAATTTACTTACATAAACTGTAAAAGCATTATATTGGTACCGTGTTGTTGGAGTAATTAGGTTCTTCTTTTGCTGTCACTGTACTCAGCTGCTAAACTCTCAGCACTCCAGTGTGAGCTGGATTAGGCTCATTCTGCATTTCAGTCAGTTCCTGTAGAAAATGTGCCAGTGCAGTGCAATTACTCTTTCTTCTTTTAGTGTTCTGCAGAGTTTAGGTTAGACAAGTGAGCGAGAAACTTGAGAGATATTTAGTGTCTCCTGCAGCCGTAGGAAGGAAATCTGAGGACTTGTTAAAAGGAAAGATTTAGAAGCAGAAATTCTACAGAGAGAACAGAACAGAGTGTTAGCAGGCAGGAGGATCTGCTTTTCCACTTGTTGCTTTGATAACGGATAAAAGGCTGTCATGAACTGCAGGATACCAGCTGGGAGCAGAGAGAGTAATCCCAGCAGAGGGTTGGCCCCAAACTACACAGGCATTCTTTTAAATCTTCAAGACCAGAGGAAAGTTGTTTTTTCCCCTACCATTGTCATCATTATTCATGATGATGTTTTCCACCCTAGTTTAAAATGTTAGTCTAGTCAATCCACCTTACAATACTTTTCTGTTTGAAATGTAAGCAAATATGAGCAAATACCACGTAGTCAGAGATATTTCAGCTATTTCATTCAACTGCCTGGAGATTCCCAAAATAAATTCCAGAGAACTGGATCTGGATCTGCTGTAAGAAATCTCTGTCATTTGATTGTAAAGGTATATTGTGCCCAGCACGCAGATAATCATAGGAACAATTTGTAACCTCTGTCTTCCTTGTAATCAGCACTCGTGATAAATGAAATCCAGAGGCTGTGTTATTTGTCAGAGAATAGCAACAGAATGTCATTTGTTAGAAAAGGAGCCCGAGTGACCCCTGCCCAGTACAAACACAGGCCAACACAGAGACAGACAGAGCCTGGCAGAGCCGTGCACACGTGGCTGTGGTGATGTGCATTGTGCCACCAAGGTCATGTTACCAACATGCCTGGACACACACATGGCTGGGCCAGGAGCATTTGTTAGCATGTTACACATGCTTCACAAGATGGGTGGTTCAGCCTGCGTTATTGCAGAGAAAAACCAAAAATATTTAAGCCCTGGTTGTCATTCTGTACTGTTCATTTTAATGATATATGTAGGGGTCTAGCTTACTTTGTATTCTTATGTGTAATTACCCATATAAAAAAACACCACTCATTAGTGTTCTGTTCCACTGACTTAATTATACTCCTTAATTAAATCTTGACTAACTGGGGGTCACTGCAGTGTCAGTGGGATTTGTCACTGTTTGTCAGCAGGTGTCTGGTCACATCTATTTCTGGTTTCCCTGTTGCTGTATGCTGTTTAAGAGCATGGTCTTTTCTAAATGCAAGGGACAATTATGCATTACTTTGTTGTGCTTTGTGCCTTAAAGAAACTGAAGTGAATCTGTTCTGTAATACAAGAGCTCTCCCAATCTTTACATACAGGAGGTGGGGAATGTAGCAAGCACAAACCTTTGCAAAATACAATTCCTTACCTCACTGGTGCTCGTTTTCCAAGGCTTGTTCCTCCAGCAATCAAAAAACACAGTCTTATTAATTTATCAGATAATCTAGCGTTCAACAGGCATAAAAATATATTGCTGATATCAATCCAGAGATACGTGTCCTTTTCCCTATCTCCTGAACATGAAATGAATTTGAAACATGACCAGCAAGAATGAGCCAAATCAATATTACATGCATAACAAATACTACAAGGCATGTGCTGCTACTGCTGTGCTGCTCAGAGCCAGAAGACTGAGGCTCCCCATTCACTGTTCCCTGAATAATTCAGTGGGAGTTCTGCATGTGCAATAAGGGCATAATAGTGCCATTTCTGTCTCTTTCAAATTTACATGTTTTGGGTTTGTTATTTTAGAAAGTTACTTAGGGGAAATATAATTCCCATGTTTACGCATATAATAGGCACCTAATGTTCATCTGAATAATTGATTAGTCAAGTCAGGCTTTCATAATTAGCTATTGGCTTTCCAGTATAAGCTCACAAAGCACTTGTCAATCTACAGACATTTTTAATTTATTAATATATATGTTATCAAAAGAGCTGCAGTGCTTACCTAGAAAGCATTATTTATTCTGTCGAGGCTGAGAAGCATTCAGATTCTAGACATGTATTTTGAATCTATTGTAACTTTCCCAGAAGATTATTTTTCTGTTCTGAAAGTTTTCAGAAACGTTGTCTGCCAATAAGCTCTTGCTTACAGTGGAAATTGGAGAGTTGGGGGGGGGGTTTAATCCATTCCTGTGTTACAAAGAAGTTAGTGACATGTCTGACTGACTATACAATAATGTGGATTACTTATTTGCACTCAGATACATAACAAGCATCTAAATAGATGCCTCTAGCAGATATCCCTAATTCAGCCACAGATTCTGTGCCCAGACAGATGCATCTGTTGATGGCACATGTGTGACAGTGACATTGCAATTATGAGTTGTGAAGCTGTCGGCTAAATTGCAGAATTTTAAGATAAACTGTGTTTCTCACAAACTTCATGACCTTGTTTGAACTCCAGCACTATTCCAGTTTTACTTCCTCAGATTTCTGACCAGTTTTCAAGTTGTTTTTAAAGGGAAAAGACATCCACCTTACTCCAGAAGTACATTGTGAGCCCCCCAGTACAAAATTCATAAACCAAAACATTTGATTGTGAAATCCAGAACTAAAATTGTTCTTTTCTTACTAGAGATATGTTAAAACAATTGGACTAGAAATCCTGTGATTTGTTTTATTGGGAAACAAACTTTATGTTTCCATTGGGAGGCAGCATTTACTTCTAGCACTTGTTGAGGCACTGAATTTTAAAAAGATGGTGCTATTATTATTCCTGGAAAAGGTATGTTAGTTCTGTGTTTGCTAGAAATTTACTTACCCTTGGCCCTGTTCAGGAGAATCACCCTAATTTGAGTGAAAATATGTAAGCAGCAGCTTCCCATCAGGGAGGAAAGGACAGGAGCTTTCCTGAATCAAAATCCTCCTGAGACCTGAGTGTTGGATGTGTTTTAGGTTCCTTGCTTCATAAGTGGAAAGACACAAATATAATATCAGGATTTTAAACCCCTCCTAGATCTAAAACACTTCTATTATAGAACAGCTTTTTAGTTGGTTTGGAAAGGACATGATGCAAAACCCACAATTTAGTGGTAGGAAAAAGTGTGCCCATTTTGGCTGTGAGATTTATTTAACTGTGGTTCACCACAATAATTCTGCGGTCTCACAGAATTCAGACAAGTTCTTGAGCAATACTGCAGCATCTTGTGTACCACACGTGTTCTGCACACTCTCAGTTTCTACTGGAAGGTAGGAAAAGTACTAGAATCATTCTTTTGAAGTTTGGTGACATATGTCCAATTGAAAAAATGCAAATATATTTCTAGGGGTGTCCTTATAAAGTCCTTCCTCCCCAGTATATCCCGTACTAATATGACCTGTTATATATAAATTTGTTATCTATTTTTATATCCATTCCAAAACAATTAAAAATTAAATTCTAGGTTGCAAAGATCACAATACCTCTGTAGGATTCAGAACCAAGTTTGCAACTGGTTCCAGTTTTCTCTATGATATTTGTACAGTGTTAACATTTCTGTCAGTGTTATACTAAGAGAAGGATTTTCTCCTGGGGTTTCTTTAAGCATAGTAGTTTCTACCTGAAAAGTGTTTATAATTTAGGCTGCTGTGCTAACTAAGGATTTGAGCTGTGTGAGCTTTGAGATGTTCACATTCTCACTATTAATGAGCAGGGTTCTTGCTTGTTTCCCTCCCTGTTAGCCTGAGTTCAGGAACATTTCCCAGTGGTATTGCTTTGCTCGGTTCTTCCATTTAGACTTTGAAAGAGCATTGTTTTCAGTAAGTGTTTTACAACTGCAAATAGATGTGTCTGCTAAAGAGATTCATATTTGCATCATTAGACAGGTGTTCTGATCACAAGGCGGAAGAGAGATCATACACATAAACAATGAATTAAAATCCTGAATAGGATTGCTGGGGCTGTTTTTCTAGGTTACAGCTAAATGAGGGCCATTATGGGCTTTCAGATAAACTCACAAAGCTCTTATCTGTATAAACCTGATAGATCTGCCATTATTCTCAGTGACTAACAGAAGTTATATCATTTAGTTTCATTAAAAATGCATTAATCCTTTTTTAGTAACCTTTTCCTAATTCATTGATTCAATTATACAATGAACAATAAAAATGTTTGCTCTAATAAAAATACAGTATTAAAATTTTGTTATATACATAAATGTTTCATTGCAATGAAATTATTCAGAGTTTAAAAATATTAGCAATATTAATATCATGCTCTGAGACAAAAATGTACCTTTTTTCAGCATCTCTGAAATTATGTATAAAAAGAATGAGTCTTTAAAATGAGATGCCCCAAATGGTTGCTTATAGTATTAGATGTGGTCACTTCATGTACAGACTTCCTGCAGAGTTGGTGATGTTTACCAGCACAGGTTGACTGAGGGACAGCAGGGCATTACAGAATGTGTGCACATATTGCTCAAAAACTCTGGGAACCAGGCTCCTCTGACCAGATCAATTCTCCCCAAAGTCACTGGCCTCTGGCCTAACTGAAAGCAGACGGACTCCCAGGACTGGACCTTGAGTTAATGCAAGTATTGGGAACATTTGGCCTGGTGAGGGAACACTCAGTGCATGGCAGCACTCTGAGCAACTTCCACAGCAGTGGCAGCTCCTGCCTTCCCACTTATACCAGCTAAATAATTCAGACCTGCAGGACTCCAGTCCAGCTCTCAGTCTGGCGCTTCAGCCAAGACTCTAAGTGATTTTGACACAGCCAGTACTTCTTCTCATTCTGTATTTGGCTTCATTTCTTAATTTCTGTGGCAGGAGAGCACCCTCTCTGTCAGTGGCTCTGCAGAGTGTTCTCTCAAACACCGACAGCCCGGTGAGCAGGTGCCTGTGTGACACACTCAGTGCTGCCAGCTGCTGTGAAAGCTGCCGTGATTCCTGCAAGCATTCCAAGACTAGAGCAGCAGAAAGCCCTTCATATTTCCATTAGTCATCCCTTTACAGATTTACTTCTAATTCTTTCAGCAAAGCAGATTATTAAAAGCAATGACCTGAGGTCTTCATTCAGATCTCAGCCTTGCAATCCCGTGTAATGCGCGCCGCAGGGCAGAGGTCACTCTGACGAGTCTGTTAATGCAGTCACTCTGGGATAAGATCAATCTCCATACTTCACCATATTGATCTAATACCTCATTGGCACTTCCCTCTTTGAATTGATTAGCTCATGTGTGAAAAGA
Source organism: Polioptila caerulea (assembly GCA_013397295.1). Classification (NCBI taxonomy): domain Eukaryota; kingdom Metazoa; phylum Chordata; class Aves; order Passeriformes; family Certhiidae; genus Polioptila; species Polioptila caerulea. The sequence continues at coordinate 27,335 of VYXF01006941.1, forward strand.
GATTGATGGGTTTGTGACCCTGAGGAGTCTGGCAGGGGCACACCCATGGCAGGGGAAGTGCATGTTTTCGCTGCTTCATTTGGGTGGCTCATTATCTGGGTGCCTCACGGGGAGTAAGGGTCATAACGCTGTTTTATGAATTATTTACAACAAAATAGCACGTTTTTCTTTCATTTGGTGCTCTGCCTGTACTGAATCCATTCTAAGGAGAACTGGAAAAAGTACACACACATGGCCAAATGTACCAAATATTTGTGTAAAGGGAACCATGACATATAAGTGACCTTAAAAAGCAATTTTACTAATATAAAGTGATCATAATAGATATGAGGGTAGGAATAGACTTCATGGGTCACCTAGTCCATTCCCCTTATGCAATGACAGAATATTGATGGTATCTAGAAATTACTTACATTTTAATTGCATATTCTGGGTAAGTACTTACAGTGAATCCAGTTCAGACATCTCAGGGAACTTCATGTGAACATTGCACTGGAGAAAGAGGCAATTTGAGTGCAACATGTGAGAAGCAAACTAAAACCATGCACATTCTTCATTTTCTAAAAGTAACCAAACCCCCCCCATTCAACTCCATTCATCAAACAGTCATATATTTGCAAAATGCATATATTTGATACAGTATATTGGACTTTGGTGCAGTGTGTGCTCATGCAAGAGGAAATATAAAAGGAGGGGTCTCATGAGGCTGGATTTAGAAGTTGGCTTATGTTAGGGTGTGCTTTAAAAATGTGTGCATTATCAAAGGCTTGGCAGATACCAAGCAATAAAAGTAAGGACTGGCTCCTTGAGGCCTTTTGTTGAAAACCCAAGCATTTTTGTATTTCTGTCTGTACATGAATTGTAGAATCAGTCTTGAAGAGATTCATAATGTAGGAATTTCTTGTGCACCATCCAAGCTCAGGGTACTGTAAAATGCCACAACTGTTGGTATTTCATGGTTACATAGGATCTCAGGTTATATGATTGTGCTGCAGTGCAAAAATTACTGAGCAAAATCTTCTTGTGGTGTTGCTAAGCTGATGCTCATATTTATGTAAGGAGACTGAGTTTCACTAATAATATCTTGTTGTATTGTTTAACTGGACATTTTGGGTTTGTTTTGCAGGCTGGCAGTTTAGATTGAAAGACTGATCATTCTATTTACAGAGAAGTGTCCATGTATGCTCCATGCAGTCAGGCAACCCTTTTCTGCTATTTGATTTATGGTAACACAAACAGATACTGCCTAAAGACAGTAAGAGTCAGGCCCTTCCCTAAAGACCTCAGAGTCTAAAAGAAACACCCTCAGGCAGATTCTCCAAAGAGAGAATTCAATCCATTACCTGTCAGTGGCACAATGCTGAATATTTGTATAATCATGCATTCATTTATAATTTTAAATCATTCAAGCTATTCTATGTACCAGGAAAATTACCCTGATATAGATTTAAGTAGCCATATTTTAAAAAGGTTTAACACAACTCAGTAAAACTTATTAGAGGTAGAGTCATCATGCACTCTACTTTGGAAAAATTGGGATAACCCTGGGATTAAACAACAAAACTTCTTACATTTGGGTGTTATAGTATAGTCTATGTATATGTATATAGTATAGTATATGTCTTTTAGTCATACCAAACCTTCAGTAATTTCATTAATATTAAACCTAATTACAAACCAAAGTAACTGGTTCTCAGATCTAGATTAACAGTAGATTACCAGATACTTACACATAAGCAGCACAAAAAAAGATTTTTTTTAAGAAAATGTTGACTTTTTTTGCAAGTTGTTGCCTATTGACCAAGCCTCTCCCAGTCTGATTGAAACAACTCCTGCAGTTGTGGTGTGTGGTGCACTCAGGGGTGAACAGGAAGTAATGAGAGCAGCCTGATTTTGTTGTTCATCATCCCTGCTGTCACTCAGAAACAAGCTCAGAAAAACCCAATAAATGAGATGTACACACTCTCTCCATTTTCCCTAAACACACAGCTAATCTTCTGTTGCAAGCAGAGGTGTAGGAACCCAATTTAGAGAGTCACACTTTGGATACCTGTGCCCAGCTGTGACAGCAGAGCAAACCAGAGGCTTTTGACACTGATTTGTGTCACAGCCTACTGTCATTTTTGCCTGTAAGGTTCCTACTCCTTCCATGTTCTGCACTGCAGAAGTTCCTCTCAACACACCAAACAACCCAAATAAAACCAGTATCATAAAAATTATTTTTTAAAATAGAATTAATCCCAATTGCAGAGCTCATGACAATATGGGACCTGAGCAGAGTTGTGACAACCTTATTTTAATGATACTTCAGAGATTTCCAGATTAGACTACAGGAAACAGGAAGTAGGAATAACTGAAACAAAGCCAAATGAAAGGATGAATGGAAAAAAAGCATTTTAATGCACACTTGCCTGTTCCTTAAACATTCATTCAGTCAGGACTTCCTGTGATTTTTAATAACATGGCTCTGTCTGCCCTTTCACACTTGGCTCTTTTGGGAAAGGAGGTAATTTTTTTGAGGACAATGTTCCTGGGTGAAAGGATTTCCTAGATGGTAGTAGGTGCATGCTGAGAGCCTCCTGCAATGCTTTTAAGATAAAAACAGAAGTAGTGAGTGTTTGGGATCATTCCTGTGGACCTTGTTGGATCATGCATCACTACACCTCCACAACCCCTGTGTATGACTTCTGCTTCCTTTGGTGGTGTTTTTAAGCAATTTTTTCTCTCAAGTCAGATGGATACTGGTTTAGTACATGCCAACACCCATCCATAAGGCTGATTTTTCTTTCATTTTCACTGTTAGCATTGAGTCTTCTTTCCCATTTAATCTCTGCCCCAGTGACTTACTGTTACTGCTGCAGCCCTCAGGATGTAAGACAACATTTCTGTATTTTTTCTTCATCAGTATACCATCTCCTTTCACATCTTGACTGAAGACACTGTTTCTCATGATTTCTTACTGCTTTTCTTGGGGCTTTTTCTGGCTGTTCTACTACAAATCAGAGGAAAACACAGTGGAATACATTTGTATGGCAAGTGCAGTATTCCACAGTCTCACCAGCCTCCATTGCCAAAGTGTGTTACAGGTGACTCTGTGTCCAGCCCTCAGTCTGGAGACTCCACATCCTTACATTGCAAGTCAAAGGATTGATATTCATGTGAGTTAAGAGTTACAAATATGGTTCAACACAATTTTGTAGTTAGTTTGTTGTGCAGATGTATTTCCAGAGAAGTTCAAGGGATCAACACAGCTCTAGTACCAAAATTGCTACATAAACTACATAGCTTTATCTAATTCTTTCAAAGTTCTAGACCCAGCTGTGAATAAGCTTAGGCTGTAGAAATACTCACAGGAGTAGGATTTTGAAGGTAAATTCTATGGGTCCTGTGCTAAAGAAGGTACCTCCTTCACTCTGTGAAACAGATGGCAAGAATAATTAATTTTCCCTTTTCCTTATCTTTCTATTCACTTTGAGAGGCAAGAAACACTGCATTGTAAGCAAAATTTGCAGTTGGGACTAAAAAGAAATACTTCCCTTATTTTCAGTTAAATAAAATAAAGACCACAAACCCACAACCACCCAAAAAGAACCTAAGAAAAACACATTTATAATTCATCAGAAATAATGCTGACTGTGAAATACCAAGTCATTTTCATGCAGTTTGCACAGAGATAAATGTGAGGAAAAGGAGAAGGAAGAGGAGTGCTATGTGTCACATTTGATGCCCTATATAATAGATTGATAGACACAGAAAGTTTATTGTAACAGCCCTTTCATCTGATGCATGTAGAAATGAGATTGGCCGTGTACCTTCTCCTTAAAGGATGGGAATACTTTCTAAATGGAGTCCAAAGGTCCATAAGAGAGATCTTACCCTTTAGTAGGATCACCATCTGCTGCCTGCCCCCACTCCTTCAGCAACCTGAGGGCCCCAGACTCAGGCACCTCATGGTCTGTTCCTGCAAGAAAACAGGGGGAGTGTGAGCTGATGCTCAAGGCTGCTTTGTTGAAGTGTTTTGACTTTCTGGAAGATCAGCTCTGAAACTGGGAAATGGCTGGGCAGTGCTGCTCTGATCCCTCTTTCCCAGTGATCTCACACGGAGCTGTCCAGGGACATGTGAGTGGAGAAGCTGTGGCTGTTGGACGCCAGAATGCAGGAAGTACTTCTCTGCATGTTTGAAAGGATCCAAACCCTCTGACAAATCCTGCTTTTAACCTCTGTCCATGCAAAGGCCTTCCTGGGCTTTGGGATGAGACAGAATTTGCAGGAATGTCAATTAGACAGTAGCATAAGGTGTAATTTATCACAGGGTGAGAAATGGAGATGTTTGGGTTTGTTAGGATGGTGAGGAGATGGAGACAAGGTGGAGGATCCTTGTGGTTTTTGGGCTCCTTCCTCCTCCTCCATCCCCTCCACATCCTGCAGTGTTGGGGACCATTGGTCAGGATTTGCCCAGGGCAGCGTTCCGTGAGCAGAAGTTCAGTCAGGAATTGGTAGGAAAGTAGAAATAATGCCCGTTCTTGGTGAGAATTGGGTGAATTCTCTTTAAGAGAACCTTGATTCTGTGTGCTGGAGGCTCTTTGGTGCCTTTCTCCCTCAGGCCAGGCTGGTGTAAAGCCTGGGGTGCAGAAATTGCTGATAAGGAAAGAACAACCAACCTGGAGAATGAGAACAACCCAGAGTCCTGTTCATTTTTTACTCAACAAGGACTCAATGAAAAAGGCCTTCCCTATGAGAGGAGAGTCCTGTGGGAGTGGAAGAACTCCAACAGTGGCCAAGCCATTGCTCTCCCTGCCTGCATTTCCTGAGCAGGAAACACCCCACACCTTTCAGAGCATGGGCACCACACATGCACCCCTCCACAGTCTGGAAGGGTAAAAAAGTGTGGGACTTTTCAAAAGTTGCTTTTTGCTATAAATTTCCTTGTCTATGTCCTTTAAAAAATGCCATAGTTTGATATTCCAAACACTAATGGTTCCATAAGCAGGGAGTTAATGAAGCATTTTAGTCCTTCTCTCTTCCTCTCTCTCAGTTCCCTGCTGCTGAATAAAGGATGAGCACATTAACCTTTCTTTCAGCCTGGTACTTTCCTCTGTGTGGACACTGATTCACACAAACCATACAGGAACTCAATATCTTGTACAGAAAAACTTCCTGTTGAAATATTCTGGCTCTGACTGGTGGATTCAGGGGTTACTAAAGAGTTACACCTACCCACAGAGGCACATTCCAAGTACAACAGCACTTGTGTGACAGCCTCTTACAGCCTGTAAAGGAGCAGGAAAAGGCACACACTGAAGTATTTCTGTATTTCTTTTCATTTTTAAATCCAGACAAATGTAAAGTGCTACCAAACTTGGATAGATTTACACTCCCTTCAGGCCAGAGCTAGAGGGAAACAAGACAGTCATTTAACCAAACACAGACTTGTAAAGATCACTCCCTGCCTTCACCTAGAAATTTTTACAACACACAGGTTTCTAGTAAAGAGCTGGAACAATCATAGTTAATATTAAATCATTTCTTCTTGAACTTTGTAGCATTTTATTACTGAGGTTATAGGTAGTAATCACATTTTATTAGGGCATTCACTGATTCTGGAAGTTGTGTGCATTCACTTCTAAAACCACGTTGGCTGTTACGTGCTGCTTTTTGACAGCAACCTTGCACAGGAGGTTTCCCACTGTTAGCAGCAACTCATCTGGAGAGCCCAAATCCTTCCCTACCTGTATAATGATTTGGAAACCATGCATGCATTCAGGAGTAAAAAATAGTCTCTGGAGTGCACTTGTCTTATAAAACTTTGATTTGGGGTGATTTGCACCACTATAGCATAAGAAAATGGAGTAACAACTCAAACTGTATGTCTGCAATGACTTGTGAGTGATCTCCTCACTGCATTTGAAAGAAAGTTCAGCCATTCCTTGAACCTGTGTGCTTCAGGCTGAACAGTTCAGACAGATGTTTAATCACTTCATATTCACTAGGAAATGGCTATTCAATGGCCATAGAATTTAAAAGTGGCACTATGAGATGAATGCTTCATGTTATTACATATTTGCATTCCTTCTTAGAAGCATAAGTAAAAATAATTCAGCTGAATCCAGCACAGTTTTATCACATAAATTTCCATTATTGTGGTTTTTAAAAATCATTAGATACCCTTTTAAATTTTTAGTAGCAGAAAAGCCCAAAGCTACAGTGGCAAGTTGATGTAAATGAACAGAGATGAAAAAGGATTCTCCAGCTTCTGAAAAAGGAGGTGTAAACTGGGTAAAAGGTGAGCACATTGTTTAACTGAATCTGCAGCAATAATTATAAGGAAAATATTTAACTTAGAGCAACACAAAAAACCCACGACCCTGAAATTTTTAACAGGTAATTCATCAAGTGCCAGGCCGAAAATACCTCTTCAGAAGGAAAATTGCAATAAATCTGCAGTTGTTGGTTACAGTGCAAAATATTGTGAAACTCTTTCCTAAAAGAAAGACACAGTGTGGGTTTGATAAGATTAAGGTGAATTTCAGCAAAGCATACACATTATTCTTCATTTTACTGTTTGGCAATTTCAGTGTTGTTCTTCAGAGAAAACAAAAGTTTATAATGATTAACGTTCTGTGCTGTGGGAAGCAGACACTCCACAACAATACTACTCTTGTGTCACAGTAGGCTTCCTCATCTCTAACATCAGCACAAATAGTTTTTCAGATGAGTAACCAGCATTTCTGAGATAAGTCCTCCCTTTAACTATAATTGATAAGGTGTGATTGTGTATTTCAGTGTCAACAGAGGCCTCAGTGAGACCTGTAAACTTCCACTGAGTCCCACAGCAAAAGCTCAGGGCCCAGCTGAGGGGAGGCCAGGCTTTAGCAGGCAGGTGTGACACTCCCCTTCCCATCTTTATCTCCTGCCAAGAGATGGAGTGTCACCACAGGGCTCAGGGTTAGACCTTTCCTCTTCAAACTGAGAATCCATTGCCTCCACTCCTGGAAATACTCCATGTGGCTTCTATTATACTGGCAAGAGAAATTGTGCAAACTAATAAATGTGTCTAAATGTATTCTCATGCATGCCTGTTTTCCAGTCCTTGTTCACATCAGGATTATTTCCTGCTCTTCTTGTTTTGGGTTAAAAAAATCCCATTGTTGTAAATATACAATTATTGCTACTTTGCATAGCAATGCCATAGTTCTGCTTTTCTGGGATCTAATCAGGAGGAAATATTCTATACATTTTACAGATAAAGCCAACAGCAGTGTTCTGTTCATTCAGCTGCAAACAGCAGCTTTGGGTGTGAAGGATTCTAGACAGCACCCCTGTTCTCCTGATGTCAGCCAGCTCAGTGAACCTGCCTGGTGTGATGCCACTGACCCCCAGAGTGATGGCACCAATGTCTGTGTTTCCTTTACAGGTTGATGACCAAATGAAGTTGCTTCAGAACTGCTGGAGCGAACTGTTAATTCTAGATCACATTTACCGGCAAGTGGTACACGGGAAAGAAGGCTCCATCCTTCTGGTTACTGGGCAGCAAGTGAGTATGGGGTCTGGGACAGACAGTCTTGGCTTGTTTTTGTAATGATTTTCAAAATACCCCGCGTTTAACTAGGTCAGGAGCACTGCTGTGTTCTCAGAGATCCTGCACAAGGACTGCAGGTAAAATCCCGTGTGCGCTCTGTTCCGAGGCTGCTGATTCCAGATTACAAAGCAGATACAATCAGAAGCACTCTGCTTTTCAAATACTACAGTAATTGAAAAATAGCAGATGAGAAGTGTTTCTCTAGAAGTACTCTTTCCTTGGGGCTAAAATGCTTTCTGACAACAGCCCTCCCAAACCTAGTGCTTTAGGTTTAAGCAGGTTTAGCCTTTCTTCCCTTCAGAATTGTGATTCACTGAAAAGAGGCACTGGGTCAGAAATCTAGAGAGCCTCTGCTTACCACCTCAGAAATACCTGGTTTTAGAGATGTATGCACATGTGTGAGAAACTGGGCAGCTGGGACATCCAATCACTCAGAAAATGATCAATCAAACAGAAAATTATTCTGTCCACAGGCTATAAAAGCAGGTACTGTCTCAGAAACTCTCAGGCAGTTTCTGCACAGCTATCCAGGGGTAATTTTCTTCAGGTGTCAGATACATGGATCTCCCAGAATGCAAGAGCTCAAATGTAGTAAATATTAGGAAAGCTGGAGAAAACACAAAAGAAACAGAAAGTTTTGCCTCCACTCTGCTTTCCAAAGAACAGCGATTGTGGCAGTAAAACAAGAACATTATTCCTAAGATTGTTATTCTGCTTTCAACAGGAAAAAAAAAAGAGAGAGAGAGAGAGAGAGAGGTATCAAAGAAAAGCAAAGTGCACCTGTACATTATGTTTCTGACTTGAAGTGAAAACAAATGAAGGCTCTTTGGTATTTAAGTAGCTGCAAACTGAACTGCCTCAATTTATACACACATGGGAAAGAGCTCCTTTTACTCTGCTGCACCATTTGTGTCTGCTTGTTGGGGAATCTGCTTACAGCTTTGGCTATAATGTTAAACCTGCAGCCATTTCTTAACAGTGAGACCAAATTTTTGTAAGAATCAGAAGGATTCTGATTCTTCTGTTTGAATTTATGATTAGGAGGTCTAAAGTAGAAGGGAGAAATGATTGACTTGTTCAAGAAAGGAACTGGGAAAACTCCAATTCTAGCAATGGCACTGACTCCTGCACTTCATGGAAAGTCCCTAAGCCATCTCAGATACCATTGTACTCCCTAATTATATTAGCAAAAGTTAGTTTAGTTGCATTACTCTTGATTTATATTGGTGCCATTGAGAAAACGACTGATTCCCTTTCCATTTCATCCTCTGCAAGACACACAATTTTACTGGAAATTATTTCATTTACCACACAGGATGCTTGTTTATAAAGCTGTAAGTATATTGACAGGTTTCTGTTCCTGAGAGAACTGCTGAATTAGTGTCTCCTTTGTTATGTGATTAGTACTGTTTTAAAGGTACTGAGAGCCTGAGTCCCACTGAAATCATTAGAGGCATCTAACTACCCTTAAATTTTTGCCATTGTCCCCTTTTTCCCACAGTAATAATTTTTACCTCATTAGCCACTTTTATCTTTTCTTGAAAATAAAAACCCCAGATGCACATGATCTCAAGGCAAAGCAGAGCATTTCTTCACTGTTGGACAACAGGTAGCAGGCTGCTTATTAAATCTACTGGACTGGGAAGCTGTGCAGTTCTGGGCAGCCTCCAACTAGGTTAGAACCTGCCTTTATTGGAATGACTGCACTCATTTTTGCCTATGTTTCTAAACTAGTTTTAATACATCCTTCTTTAAATCCAATTTCCCTTTCATACGCCAAAATTTGTCATTCTGAAGTTGGTGCAAGCACCCCCCACGCCTCACATCACCCTCTGTACTTTCCTCTGCAGTTAGGCTGGGAGCAGGAGCAATATCACTCCAGCAGCAGCAAGAACTCTACAGCCAGTCCTGTTCCCATTTCACACCCCCTAACAGCTGCAGACTGTACTCCCATGGATGTATCACAGACTCCCTTTGAATCCAGCTGCAGCCCCACATTTTCCTGGATTATCCCACACTAGCAATTGGACATCCATTGCAAGTTTCACCACAGCTGAAGCCTTTTCTGACATGGGCATGGATGGTACTGCTCCATCACCATCCTGAGCCATTCCTGCCCCAGCTGCTGGGCACTGTTTTTGCACATCCCTGCTCCCTAGTGAGGTGCTTTTTTAGAGCAGTTGATCCAGTACAACTGTCTCTTTTCCTGACTCTCAACATGGACCATCCTAGAAGCATTGACTCAGACTGTTGCACTCTTAGACACAGCATCTGTTCAAATGTGTTCAGGAAAGGACAATTCTGACTGTGTCTGTAGCCTCAAAAAACTGAAATAATTCTGGGAAGCCACACTTCTAGACCTGGGCATTATGAGTCTGTGCTAGTGCACCATTCCTGCATACTTTCTGATTATTGTCCTGATCCTTTCAGTTCCCACAGAAGAGACAGGGAAAAACCCTGCCACGATTTCACAAAAATTAGTTGATTAAGGTGTGGAAGGCACTCTGACATTTCTGATGAAAAGTGCTGTAGATGTTTTTATTTCTGCTACCAACAAAGCACTATGAGCAAAATTACAGTCAATCATCTGGCTTTCAAAGATAATAACTTTAAACTGAGGACCTGAGCTAGATTGCCAACTTTATTACCTGAAAGATCAAGCTTATTGTCACAAGTTAGTAAATTTAAGACTTGAGAAGCTCACTCTTTGCTTCCCTTAATATATCCCTCCATAAAAGCTACTCATAAACACAGTCCTTTTTACAAATCACCAGCAGGGTGGAAGCTGGAAGGGGGGAACTTAGCATCACTTAATTAGAACATACCTGCTCTCTCCACTTAGACTGCACAGCCTCTGTTCCTCAGACACAAAACCCAAACTTTTTCCAGGTCCCCAGGGTGGCACCACTGTCAGTTCTGTACCAGGTTTCTAAAATGGGCCAGTAGTTAGAAGAACACTCAGTAATTTTCAAACACACTGGCTCAAAACCCATTACTTTAGGGCACTCCTATCACATTTCCATATATCTGCATTTCCCTCAAGCCACTGGCTTATGGGTTTTACTCAGTGTCAATCCACTGTTCCCACTTTGATGGGGAAAAAGTGCAGGCAGCAGCAAACTAGTAAGCTTTGGCCCTTGTACAAAAAGAGCCTGTGTTTTATTTTATTTTGTTATTTATTTGGGGTTTCATAAATGAAGCTCTTTTGAGTGTATGTGTTTCAAGAAAGCACTTTTTGCAGATCATTACAATTCCTCAGCAGTTCCTTAGAAACAAGTTCCTCCCTGTGCTGCACACTTCATTTTCTGCACTAAGTACTGCCCCTCAGCAGTAGCAATTACCATTTCAAAAGGAAATAAAGTAGCACAAATGCATTTTACAACTCTCAAAATTTCATAATAGAAAACAGCTAAGGAGTGATTTGCAATGTGGTGGTTAATTGTAAATCATTGCCAATGAGCTCTCTCCTAAACATGCTGAGTTTTGTAGGCTTGCCATGTGGCATGTAATTTTAACAGACCATTTCTAATTATAGAATTTTAATTCTTCCAACCTGAGCACTTTCCTCTTGCATCTTCCACTCATGCAATACACTGCCAGCTTCCAAGGCCCAGCACATGTGGGGTAGATGCTAAAGCTCTGCACAGAATATCATGGCTCATGCATTTTGCTGCAACAGTCAATGGACAACGTGAATTGTGGCCTCATCTGCTCCTTTTGTTCACACCTACACTCTCCTCATTGTTGCCAAAAATTCCCTCTGCTGAGCTTGGCCAAAGCCTTTCCAATTAAAAAGGCCATCCAAAAAATGTGTCTAAATCTCAGCTTTTGAGAGTGTTGAAAGCATGGATTTAGATGAAGCCATCACACAAATGCATCTTTACACCTGGATTTGTGCTCTAAAGGATAGCACCAGACAGAGAGCACGACATCTCAAAGGAGTTGTCAAGGGAGTTCACCCTTGCAGAAGCATCACTGCAGTACAGAAGTCCAGGAGTGTTAGAGGAGTGACTGCAAAGGACATCCACAAGTCATAGGTAGAGAAAGCTCATGGATATCTGTAGAAACCCATAACTTCTCATGGTTTTGGAAATTAGTGTCTTTTTCCCATTAGAATTGTGTTGTAGCCAGTGAGGTTTCAGAGTTGTAGTGGGCACAAAAGAGACATTGGCATCTGAGGGCCAAATCTAGAAGTCCTTACATCAGAATAAACCCAGGATTTGATTCAAGGTGGATATAAATGAGGTCAAGCAATCATTAATTCACTATTCAGTTTTGTATTTGCTTTTGTGCACAGTTCCTTACTCTGGTGGTTTCTGCCTAAAGGAAAGGAAGGTTGTGCTCGTTGTTGAAAGGGCCTCATCCTTATGAAGATATGAAGATTTTATGCTGACAGCTCCTTGGGGATGAACTAGATGTGCTCAGTTAAACTGGGTAGAACACATCAAAATTCAGTTATAATCATGAAGTGCCCTGAATTCAAAAAATATTTGTTACATATTTTGAGCCTTTCAAGTAGCTATGGACATACCTATGAACAAGCTGACCCCAATTCACTTGTGCTTTGCTGTGTTGCCATGAAACCATCAGAGCTTAGATGATAGAATCCCATAACTAGAATCCCAGTCCCAGTAAAAGTTCATGGAGAGAGCACCCAACATGAATCCTTGCACACCAGAACTCTTCCATTTCCCACACATTAACTCTGTTGTCTTCATGGGAAACACATTTCTTACGTATTTCGTACACATGGCTCCCATAAAGAAAACAAAAGTTATTTGCCTGGAGTCTGGCAGCATTTCTGCAAGCCTGTTAGTCCTCCAAAACAGCTAGTGAGCTAATCTGTCAGCATACACTCATGGAAAATCCCAGAGCTGATTTGAAGCTTGCCCAGCATGAAAGAGAAGTTGTTCAGAAACTCAGTTTGAAGAAAGCACCACGAGTCTGTCCCAGGTGCCTGTTGGAATAATGATAGTGATGGGATCCAAGGTGAGCACATCCAGACTTGGCTGCTCATTGGTGGGAAAGGATTTCAAAGAGTGGAGCAGAAATTTGTGTAAAATAAGAGGAACTTAAGGGGAAATGAACTTACATGGTTCAATGCTCCTGAAGAAGTCTGAGCCAGCACAGCCTTGTGAGATGTTACCCAGACATTCACAAACATTTTTCCAGTGATTCTCTGTCTTCTGATGAACTTTACTGAATATCAAACTCAGCAGTGATTCTGTATCATCTCATCCCACTATAAAAAAAACCACAACAGTACATTACAATATTTTGGTAAAGAAATGGATTCTATTGTACTCTGCAGCACTGTGGAGTGCTACTATTTGCATATTATAGTTAATTATCAAGCACCATAACATCATCCTAGGGGAAAGGGCCACTGGCAACTTAATTCATTATCTTCTATTATTGTGTCTCCCATTAAAATGACAAGCATCTTATGCTGCATAAGTCAACACAATTTTAATTAATAGATCCAGACCTGATTACCAGCAGATACAAGCATATCTGTAGGTTTTGTACATTCTGAAACCTCCTCAATTTTTGCATGTGGGCACCCATTCAAAGTGTTTTCCCTGTTTATTTGCTTAGAAATGTAACAGAAACACTGTTTTTAATGAAAGAATTACAGCAAAAGGCTCAAAATGAGTTTAATAACTGCTGGAGTTTGCACTGAGAGCTGTATCTCAGGAAGGAGTGGAAAGGTTGCAATTGGAAAGATCTTGTTTGCTGTGTAGTGAATGCACTGCTGAGATGGGCCCACCCACCCCAGTGAGCAGGGGCAGGGCTCAGAGCCCCAGGGCACGCCAGGGTGGGCCAGCCCGGGCTGTTTGTGGCCAGGGAGGGGGCCCGAGGTGCTGGCCAGGGCTGCAGGACCCTCCCTCTGCTGCTCCCCTGCCTCTGCCTTCGGACCCCAAACTCGCTGCAGTCCCAGTTACCAAATCCAATTACTAATCCCAGTTACCAAATCCAATATGAAATCAAGCTTTTAGTAACTCAAATGGCCTCAGTCTGCTAGATTACACCCAACAGAGCCACAGCAGGGGCTTCATTCCTTCCTTGTGCAATCCCTGTTGGCTGAAAGGAGGGGCATTCAGGGATGGTCAGTGCCTGGCAATGCCAGCAACAAGGAAAATCCCTCTAATCAAATTCTGGAGACTATTGCAAGCTGGCTGAAGCATGGAAAGGGATGGTGGGGTGCAGTTCCACACAATATTTCCTCATGATACCACAGTCATACTCTAGAAATCAAACACTCCTTAATTTTAGAAGAAAAAAGGAACTTAATTCCACCATTGAGTGTTAGACCATTTTGTGAGCATTGAGAAGAGTGGATACCAGAAGCCACCACCTGATTCCATCAGAAAAAATTACTAACTGAGCCCAGTAAAACCAGGGATTTGTCTTCAAAAATCTTTAATTAATATGAAACACCATTTGCAAAAAAATACCAAACCACAGGTGCTCCCTTGATCTTTGGCCTTCGGCCACAGCGTTTATTTAGCCCAGGGCACAGGAGGAATTCACACTCCTGTTTGTGCAGCCATAACTCCAGCCCATTGTTTTACTCCCAAATTAGGTTATGTAAAAGCTCTGACAAAGCTGCTGTTTTCAAAATGCCACACAACATCCTCAACATCAAAATCAATGGGAAATGTAGTAGCTTTAATTGGGATGCAAGAATATTTTAGTCATTGATTTGATTTTACTAAATGAAATCAATATACAATATGAAGTAAAATGTACAATATAAAATAAATTCTGAGACTTCACTCTGCAATAAGCATTTTGCACAAAATCCAAGCTGGTTGAGTCTTTGTCTTTTAAAAGTGCTTTTAATCATGAATTGGAAGGTAAAAGAATTAATACAGATTTTAGTATCAATTTCTGCATAAAGGACCAAGCAAGCAGAACAGTGTAGTCTTTAATGTGACCACTTTTTCAGAACAGACATTAACTGAGGCTTTTTCATGCACAGTTGCTTTTGTATAAACTGATTGACACCTTTGGGGGTCGTCTTTCCACTGACTCATAATTTTGCTCACTCTTGAAAAAAGCCTTCTGCACACCTACTATTCTCTAGTTAAAGCTGAAAATTCAACTCATCATATTTACACAATTAAAAAAAATCCATTCTGCGTTGTTTTTAATTGCAAATCCTACTCAAGGGACCAATTCTCCTGCTTAGGAGGCAGCCCTGTGCCTCCTACTAGAGAACCAACTGCAGTCAATTATGGTAATGAAATGTCAATAAATATAAAAATTTAATACAGCCTGTTCCTGGTGAGTGGCAGATGAGGACTTGCCTCCCAGACAAATTTGCTGGTGCTGCAAATATTAAATGCACCTGAAAGAGGAGCAGGTTGCCTGAGAGCTCTCCAGTAGAGGGATGCTGGGAGATCCAGGCTCCTACTGGGTTTTTCCATTAAGGCATAATCGCTGCACTAAGGCCACTGGTGTTCTTGACATTCAGACATCTTAACTCCTGAGTACGAAGGGAGTAGCATATTTTCCCCACAAATTGGAAGCTCAGTAAGGGAGTTTGGGCTTTTTTTACTCGCTCTTAGCAATTACAAAAGAGAAATTAAGTTATGAAATTTGCTCTGGAGCAATACAGCCAGGGTGGGCACGGAGCTCACTCCATCAGTCATTCTTCACAGGATCCTGCAATTGCAGTGAGAACAGGAGACACCAAATGAACCACACAGCTGAGATGTGGACAGCTCCCAGTGTTATAAGCAGCTCTCGTATTTAGAGCTTCTTAAAAAGTGGCAGCATTAAAACCAGCACTGCCAGTGATGTCACTAAGATATATGGCTTAACATTTTCAATAGATACCATTGGGTTAAAATTGGTTTATATATATAAAATCATCTTGACTTGATAATATCATTAAATTAAGAGTGATTTCTATATCCAGGAGTATCCTGGTTTTACATTACTGCTTGAAGCATCCTGAAGTGTGGGCATGACAACCAGACAGGAATACAATTCTCTTTTACAGGTGGATTATTCTGTAATAGCATCCCAGGCTGGAGCCACCCTCAACAACCTCATGAGCCATGCACAAGAATTGGTAGCAAAGCTCCGCTCGCTGCAGTTTGACCTACGAGAATTTGTCTGTCTCAAATTCCTGGTGCTGTTTAGTTTAGGTAGGTGCACTCTAATCTTCACTTACTGGTTTGTCCAAGAACATTGAAAATGTTTTGCTTTTCTTCAATTCTTCATGAAACACACGATTTTGAAATCTGCTGAATGAGGTTCATGGTAATCTGAGGCTAATTTTTTAACTATCAGTTGCAGAGAAATTATGTATAAAGATTAAAAGTGTGTTTCCATGGAAATGACTCCTAAAACATATGGGATTTAATGGAGTACTATAAACTTTCTATATTTTGGTATGTGAATACTGAATTTTCCAGAGCAAGGATAAAATTCTATGAGACATCCTAGAGAACAGTGGAAAATACAGATTGCCATGTTCTTCTGTGATATTGAATTCAGTTATGGAAAGCACATGGAGTGGGGATATGATTGAAATTTCCCTCTTATTCAAAGGTGTTCTGTGGTAAGTAAAAACAATCTTCTTTGCATATGATGGCTGCCACACTGTAACCCATAAATCAGGAATGTATCTCATAGTTTTTTAAAAGTGAAAGGAACTCCTAAAGTGCAAATTAATGATAATAGCTTTAGGACAGATCTGGCTAGGAAATAACCTTTAAAGGGAAGACTGTTTTGTATTAGTGGAGAGGACAGAAGGGGAGAGATACCTATGCAAGACAAATTAGTTAAACCAGTGGCCTCCAATAAATCAGTTGAGAAAAATCACTGGTGCCAAGAATAAAAAAGATCTTAGGGAGATGGATTCCTATTGACTTCATGGGAAGAGATTTTTCTGCCTGTCCTCTGTTTCAGGTTTGCACTTTGTTGTAAAGCTGGTCTAAATGAACTTTGCCCAAGTGATTTTTTTTTTTTTCTGGCAAACAGTTGAAAGGAGAGACTTAAAAACATAAATAAGGTCAGACCCAGCCATACCTCCCTAGCAAAACCTCCTGTTTCACTGAAAAGGTGTTTCTGTCTACAGAGAGAGTGAGCAGGGGAGCCAAGGACACAATGAAAGATAGCAGCAGTGGGGACATTTAGTTATGCTCTCCTTTCGTTTTCAGTTCAAAAAATAAGCTGTAAAGGAATAAAATTCTAAAAATAAATTATCATAATACAATTGCAAGTAGACTAAAAGAGAATTTTGATCATGCTGTAGATCTCAATTACAGTTTTAAATTTGCCCCTCCTAGGTGTTACAGAATTTGAACTTGCTTGAGAAAATTTTAGATAAAGCTCCCTTTGAATGCAGGGAATATAAAAGACCAATACTTCAGAGGTACAGGGGACAGAAATGCAGAAGATAGAAAATAATTATTTTACAAATTAGAATGATGCTAACAGAATGGATCATTCTGAGGTATGTCCATTTTGAATCCTAAGAAGAGATGATGGATTTCCTTGGTAACTATTAACATTTTGTACTCAAGGCTTCATTGCTTGAGTAGCTTAGATTCAGAGAAGCAAAAGCAAACCATCTGCTGCAGAAATTATGTTTTATGAATTAATCTAATAGATAACAAGAATTCATATTTCCTAATTCCTAATAAGTAGGTTTTTCACTCATTATACAGTGGCACAAATAAAGCCTGTAGCTTTTTTTCTGATAAAATATTTAGAGAATTCATGTCAGCTCAGAAACATTTTAAATTAGCTGAATAAATGAAGTGCATTTGGAAAAGTCTCACATTTAGGTGGCTTTTTATTCAATGATTTTCATCAGCTGTTCTGGCCTTAGCACTGATTTAGGAATCACTCTCTCACCTCAAGCTCTTCTAATGCTGCCAGCTACTGTGCTCAACTTCTGGAGCACTTGGGCAGGAGTAACCTGCAAACCTGTAGCAAGCCAGGTTACCCAGTTTTTCTCTCCTTTATGCTGCTATCAAACGAGCTGATTCTGCTGCTGATCAGAACCTTGAGTCACATCACCTGCATGGAGAAGTGATGCAGCCAGGACAGGTCTGACACCTCTGAAATCAATTCGTTCAGTTTTTAGCAAGCTGCAGAATCCCACTGGCTCACAGTCAGAGCCAGATGTTACTCTGCAAAGAGTCAAATGTAAAGATGTGACCACTTGGCCCACAGGACAGAGGCAAATATTTAACGAGAATTGATGACAAGACTGAAATGAAAAACACAGATACCCTTTCCAGTGAAGCACTTCAGTTTGTGCCCAAAAGGAGGAATGAATCATGGAGCTGAAATCAATAGGGCACCTCACAGCCTAAGAGCAAGGCAGGTTTAGAAGACATTGAAGTGTCTAACAGTGCTGGTGGGCATTCAAGCAGGGCTGTCAGAACTAGCTAAGCATCAAATCCTCCATAAATAACTGGGAGCAATTATTGTACCTAAGTATCTCAGTGCATTTAGCACATACCCACCTCTCTCAGGCATCTCTACAGAAAACTGCTCCTAATGCAAATAATGTATCACTTAATAAAAAAATGTTTCAAAAACCTCAGCTGTTTATTCCATGTTTAATGGAATAAAAAGTGCTTCAAGACAGAGCCTTTTTACATTTCTGAGGATGTTTATATGAGTGTTAACCAAGCCAATGAAACCTTTTACTATTGTTCTTTAGTCCAGTGCTTGATGGAAAAATAAACATCTACTATAAAGCCTCTCAAAGGCAATATGAAGTCAATAATCCACAGAATTAATTTCTTGAGAAGAAGTTGTTTGGTTTTTTATTAACTGTGTAGATATGAGACTGCCTTGTAAAGCTTTTTGTTATTCATGGATGTACTGTCCTGTCTGTCTCTCCACAAGACAGCAATCTCCTTTAGGGCAAAGAATTTGGTCTCTGCCTTTTTGCTTAACATTTCAGAAATGATTATCTTAGGAAACTAACAGTAAAACCATGTTCAAAACACAAAGCACTTAGAATATTTTTTCAAAATAGATTTAAACTGTATCAGTTTTGCCTGCAAGATTTTAAATGAAAGAAGTAATTGTTCATTATGTACTCGTGAGGAGTTCCAAAGGGTTTATGCAGGAAAACCCTTTTGACTTTTGGCAGCATTAAAGAAGCTGCTGCTGAGGCTTAGGAGGATGCTTGTCAAGGGTAGCTGCTGTGGTGGGCAGTGCCCAGCTCCCTCTGCAGTCAGACTGCACAGCCCCAGCTCAGTGAGTGGGATCAGGAACAGGAGCTCAGCTCCCTCCTCCTCTGACCAGCCCTGCCACCTACACAGTGGGACAGCTCACTCTGCAAGAATCCAATCAGCCAGAACAGTTTGGGAAATACTCCCTCCAGTGTGATGTCTCTTTAGTTCAGTGCTATAGAATATTTAAATATGTAGAGCTACACAATTTTTAAATTCCCTCTGTCAGTTGTAAAAAGCAAATGTCTTTACAGGGAGGTGGTTCTAACCCCTCTATACACAAAAGTCTTTCTTTGCAGTTCCCCTTGCCAGCCCTTCTGTGGCTGATGTTTACATTTGCAAACCCCAAAGCATGTCTGCCTTCTGGGGCATCCTTTCTGGGATTTCACATAGAGAGGTTTTCTCCCCTTAATTCCACCTTGGGGAGCAAAGAGAATCAATATGTCAAACCACAATTGAACTCAGGTGTGTCAGCCAATTTTTTGACCAATCTAAAGATATGTGGATAAAAAGAGCCCCCAGCAGCTCAAGAGATATGCAAGTATGGATTTCTTGACTTCTTAGTTGCATTTGACAGGTTTCCTCCAATGCAGGAGAACCAAAATGGATGTGATAATGCAGCAGCTGCAGCCACACCATTGATGGAAAGGTATTGGCCAGGCACAAATTGCAAAAATGAGAGAGAATAAAGAAATCTTTGACTGACTTGATTGTTCAACCTATTTTAACACTACTCAATGAGCTCGTGTCCAACACATGGAATGCAAACATCTGAGAAAGATGCTGATCACACAGTTCTGCAACTGCTGATCAAACACAAGCATTTCTAGCTTTCTGAAAGTTGCCTAAATTGAGGATAATGTGAATTCTTTACCCTAATCCCAGAGTCAAAATATTCCTCATTTTCCTATAGTATAAACCAGTACAGCCCACAGAACACATTATCAAAACGTAGGCCAAAAACTAAATACAAATGATTTGTCTTTAATAACTGCTGCCTTGAATACAGAAACATTACAGATGGAAAAAGCCAATGTGTCAGTTTATCAAGCTCTTTAAATTTTCATTATCACAGTGGACATTAGTCAGGAAACTCCTTTCTCTCCTTGTCAGAATTAGAAACAAAACAAATAAATAACATTAGAAAATAAAACAAATAAACAAAAGCAAACAAATCACCCCACAGGTGCTGTTGAATTGTCTCATTCAGGGGCCTGAAATAGATTCTTATGCTCCACTGGGAGATGCAATTTTCACCTCACTAAAGCCAAGAGAATTTCACTCTTTTTTCACTGGGGTCAAAATTTTCTTCCAATCACAAAACAAAATTCAAAATAAATTTTCATCAATTAAATCTGACAAAAGACTAAATTTAAATGATGCTTGAAGAACCAAATGAGTGCCATAAATGGGATCTTTTCTGTTATCTTCATTTTACCATCCAGTAGCTATATGGACTGGTCATTCAACCTGAAAGCAGCTGCTGTTTTCTCTTTACAAAACGTTCCCATTCATCCTGCTAGTTTTTATTGGGTGAACTCAGCAAGGATGATTTTTCAATCAGAGCAGTTTGTGAAGTGAAATGCCAGTAGGACAAAGCCAGGCATTATTTGCCCCACGTCCAGGCACTGGTGGGCTCTGGGGCTGAATGCTGGACGAGGCAGCACTGCCTGGTGCTGCTCCACTGCCACAGCCAGGACGCAGCCAAATGTCCTGGGTGGGAGAAAGGAGGGCTTTAGCAATGGGAAATCATTGCAGAGCCACTATTGATCTCACCTGCTGCTTAACACCAGACAAGAGGGTCCAGTAAAAACAATAAACGTTTAATTGGGGTGGACATCAAACAATGGGCTCTTGTTTAAGCAACAGAATAAAAGCCTAGCAAAGAACTCTGTTTTTAAACAAACCACAGTCTCACTTCGGCAGAAAATTCAGCAGAAATCCATCTAGATCTGCAACATTCCATTCTCATTTCTTTTAAAATGAGAAGAATATTAGCAAGTTAAGAGGAATATTAGGAAAGGAATCTTTTCTTGCTGTTAGTCTCAGAAAGTCTGTAAAGTGTCAGAGCCAGATTGGAAAGAGGTATTTGAAGTCTTAGGCCCCACCATTTGCACATATAGAAAATAAATGTGCCTGTTAAGATGCTAATGCAGATGAAAAGGCTGAAATGAAGCATATTCAAGGCAGACTCCCAAAACTAGAAGGTGTTCTCTTCAAACATGCACTCAGGGAGCAGCAGCACAAAGCCTGGCCGTGCTCTGTTTCACCTGGCACAGTAACTCACATCAATGCAGTTACACAACAATCTGCAACTGCAAAAAAAAATAGCTACTGCACTTTTTAATGTACTTTATGTAACATCATTGTTCCAGTCACTGTTCTATGAGATTTACAGACCAGCAGAATCTCTGCCTCAGGGAGCCTGCAGTCTAAATACACAGAAAAGATTAAAAAAATGCAGCAGCAAACTATGATGAGACATGAGGCTGTCAATACTTTCACTTCCTTAACTTTTGCTGAAGGTTTAATATCATATGTGTGCAGACAGGAAAATAAGGGTGTAGGCAACAGCTGGGGGTAATATAACAGGGAATGTTGACTAAATTTTTGCACTAATTATGATAGATAAGAGCACACAAACAAATATACTAGGAGGATGAAATGAAGGAATTAGTGAGGCAGGAGGTTTTATCAAACCAAAAGGAAAACAGGAAAGAAACCAGAAAATGAGATAAGAATCAATTCATGCAGGATTATAGATAACTAAGTGTACTACAGAGATAAAGATATAACCTAGCAAATTTGTATGTAGATATTGATTGCTGATAAAGATGAAGTAGGTGCTGTGAATTTGAAGTGAGAGCCATTACATGACAGTCTTGGCAAACCAGTCCCAGGTACTGATGGAGAGCTTTTCCAGGCATGGATTTGTCATTACAGATGTGTCTGTCCCCTTCTCACTCACAGGGACAAACAGTTCTTGGGGTTTAGTGCCTTCTTCCAAGTGCTCACTCTCCCTGCTTTTACTTTTGGGAGTTTATAAATACACAACTGTTTTTAAAGGGTTTTTTAATAGGTGTTGTTTATAATACACGTGTTTAGCTGGGCTGTCATAACCAGGTGGTTTTATTTGAACCACTGGCAGTTTTCTTGGATTCCTGCATTCTCTTAGCCAAGGATGCCTGCACAGTTGCTCCTGGTAAGCAGCAGTAAAGCAGCAGAGGGGTTCTGGGGAGCACCATGGCACAGCTTTCAGGCTTCCCCACATGACAGCTGAATTTAGAAAAGTAAAACATTTCTGTATACCTGTCTGATTCAGGCTGTCTCCTAATGTCCTGGAGGCTAATACTGGCAAAGAAACACTTCCTAAACTTTATGTAATCATTTGGAATTCAGGAAGGATCGATTAGTATTCAAGAGATGTGGCTGCTCAATATTTATACCAGAGAGACTTGGCAGAAGCAAATAAAGGTACATAAAGCTGATGCTTGTCTTAATTAAGTGCAGTATAAGAGGTGTTGGGGATATTTTTTGTAGTGAAGAGAGCAGTTTAGCAATGACCAGATATAACTCATTCTGAAGTTCAGAGTTTAAAACTAATCAATATGTATTTATAACAAGGGAGGAACTAAATATAATTTATTATTAGCTGACAGCTAACTAATAGATAAAATCAAGATTTATTTAAGTACCTTTTTCCACACACCAATTTCTGACAAAAAAATTGCTGCCTTTGATTCTTGATTGGATTTTTGCAGCAGATCAAACAGACTTTTTGCAATGACTGTCTCATATGCAGCGTGCCTGGGAGTGAACCCAAAAACTGGAGAATGAGACATCTAGCTAGGCTGATCCTTTCACTGAGACACACTTAGCAGTAGAAAGATTTCCTATGTTTATGATGAGGAATCCTCAATGGCAGGTGACATTTCTAAGTGCTCCTTTAAAGCACACAATCTCCACACCTGGTGATCAGGTGTTGACTGGCAGACAAGGCAGGGATCACAGGCAGGAAGAGAATGAGGAAGGTGAATAAATAGATCTGGCATATTGAGTGTGAGAGGCAGAAAGGAGAAAGTGGAGAAGGACTTGGTCTGGGAGGGTGGTGGGAGGCCAATGGAGATGGCATTGCAGGAGATGGCCCAGTGACACTGAGTGACTGATGACAGCTAAGGCAGGGCTGTCACAAGGCCGTGAGAGTGAACGTGCCAGGGAAAGGGAGGCTGCCAAGAAGGGAAGCAATGAGAGAGGAAGGGCACCTTGGCAGCACCATCTGCCACTGCCAAAGGATGAAGTGCTGTGGCCACTGAGATGTGATCTGCAGAAGCAACGTGGTATCTAAAATTTAATCAACTAAACAATGTCCCCTGTGCAAATCCCATGGAAGGCAGTGAGAATACATTTGCAGGATGAGCTCTGTAATATCATTTTGGGATAAATTGCACTAGAAGTACACAAATTTAAAGGTGAGGATCACTGTCTTTTGGAAGATCTCATCTCTGGATATAATGAAAGCTCTGCTTCTTTAAATCTGAAGTAAAGATGGTGCTTCTCTAAATTATTATGATAGAGCTCAGTTAAAAGTTACAGACCTGATGCCCAGCCACTGGATGGAAACTTCTGGCTGGCAGTGAGCAGAAGACTGAAAGAGGTAACAGTGATGATTACAGGGGTCCTTTCTTGTCCCTAACTAGTCAAGAAGTTGAAATGTATCATGCCTTCTAATTTCAGGTTTTACAAATATTTCTGCATTTGAAAAATTCAGATTTGGTAACTTCTCATGTAAACAGTCACCAGCACTCTTACCCAGTCCCTCACTGCTGTGTGTTCCACACTGCTCTGGGAAGCAGGGATCCATTCCTTCCTAGGGATGATGAGGGCCAGCAGAACAGTTAAACAGCCAGTCTGCCCCTGGAACATTTATTTAACTCTTCTCCAGGCAAAGCAGCCAGGCTACTCCACTCTGCCACTAGAAGAGCTATTCCACTTTTGTGCTTGAACCCTCTGGGAAAGTAAAGCAAATGAATATGGACAAAACCTCATTTCAGAATAATCTCAGGAGGGATGTTCTCCTTTCATGGATGCAGCATTGCTCAACAGAGAAATCAACCCTTTTGTCTCTAATTCTGCTTCTCACTCCATTACTTTGAAGTCTCTAAAATAATATCTCAACTATGCAATCTGGTAAACAAAAGCAGTAGTTATCTATCTTCGTAAACAGTGGTGAAATCCAGAGTATTAAAGATACTTTGTAGAGTAGAGGCAGATTGGAACAACGTTGTTTGAAATCTCTACAGGTTTTATAACAAACACCATTTAAAAAGGAATCTGATTTAAAACATCTTGATTAAATTTTGAGAAAATTTGATCCTTTCCTTATAAATCACTTAGCATGAAAGTAGTTCCTTGCTGCATTTTCAAAGTCTAAAACTTTGCAAAAAAAATTGACAATTCATCTTTTGAGGGACTATTTCAGAAGTGTATTTAGCACATGCAGGAAAAAGTAGAGTTTTTTTTGCCCTGGCATTTATTTCTTTATGGAAAAACAAAAACATATTCATTTCTCTTATCTGTCAAAACCCATAGCAAAGCCGAACAATTAAAAAGCAATCCTTAAATTTGTTATAGATGCTAAATGATACCTGGAGTGATGGCTTTGATAAACAATGTTCTGCTCCTGAGAACACTGTTTCAGTGAGCTGACAGGTTTTAGTCCATCCTTCTGTGCAGGCAGTATGAAAGAGTAGCACAGTGTCTGTCTTCCAGGTATCTGTCTTAGGAAAGCTACAATCAATAGTTTTGGGGAAAAAAAATCACATAATATAAAAGGAATAAAATACAAATGCTGGAACAACTCAGAACTAAAGCAATATTCTTCAATAAATAAAATTTTATTCATTCGTCTCAGCCCTGCATATCGGAGTAGTGAATGATAAAATTCCTCCAGGAATCCCAGAGAAAGCCTTCTGTTTCATGGCTGATTGAGTTTTCTGAATAAACTACACTGAATTAGAGAGGAAAGTTAATAATTGCTGTTGATTTGTCCTGATTTTATTTCATTAAATGCAATGAATGCTGCAAATTCCTACCTCATGTAACTATTGAGTACAATGGCATGATTTGAGACATGAATTTGATTCAATCTGTTCATTACTTGGTTATGTTGTCTGACAGCTGCAAGCCATGGAAAAAAGATTAACCATCCTCAGCAAGTACTTTTCCTTTTCATGTCCTTTTTTTCTAAGATGCATATTTAACAAGGTTTTCAAATAACAATAGGATTAGATGCTTGAGAGAAAATTAGGTCATATATTTGTTAGATACAAATCTTGCAAGTAATTAGAAACATGAGTATCAAGCAATATTTGTATTCTGAGCTGTTGCCTTTGTGTGCAGACAGTGGGGATTTCAGAACAGCCCAATCAGTGTGCTCTGCACTTTTCCCCCATTATCTTTATGGAATACTAGTAAGGGTGGCTTTTAAACACCTCCTGTAAAGGGGAAAAATTACCTGCACATAACCCACATTTATAGGTGTCTCTGCTTTTGGAATAGTTTTACAATTCCTTACCTTTTTTAGGTGGTTTAAGTTGCAAGTTTAAATGTATTATAGAGGTAATAAAGGAAATAAAATATTACATAGAATCTTTTTAGCTGCTGTTGGCAGAAATCTTTAACATCAGTGACTACTTTTGTTAGTCAAGTGCTCAGAATAGCATGGAAAGAAATGGTTAAATATTGAAATACAGATAAGTTAGTTTATACCCTAAAACTTGGAGCCAGTAGTACTACCCTGCAGTCTTAATTTGAACATATTCTTAAATATTTCACTGAATGAGATTAACTTTGCAGTAGTAGCAGACAACTTATGAAACAGTTTTAAAACCAGAATACATAGCCTGAAAACTGCCTCATGTATTTCTAGTTAAAAAAACACTTTGCAGAGGCTCTTACCTGAAAGTTTATACATGGACAATGTTGGCCATTTACTGGAGATGCACTGTAGACTGTGGCACATTTCCCTCTTTCTCCTCCCCCTTTGCTGCTTGTGCAAGATTGAGCACTGAATGAGAAACAGGAGCAATGTCTGTGTGTGAGGGAATTAAAATAGAGAGGTGAAATACTCTAAAGGAACAAGGGAATTAAAATAGAGAGGGGAAATGCTGTAAAGGAACTCTGAAAAGAAATCACAGGTGGGAAAAGGGATCTGCAAGAGGGGTGAGAGAAGAGTGGCAGAGAAGAGGATAACTGGGCAGATCAGGAGCCAGGAGTGATTGATGAAAACAAGGGACAGCAGTGGTGTGGAACAGAGAAACAGAGAGAGACTGGAAGGTTTGAGATAGGAGTCATGAAAATAGGGGGGAAAGGCCAGGAAGGAAAGAGAAACCATGGAACTGTGATCAAAGCCAAGCCAGAGGTGGAAAGGGAGGAAACAGACACAAACAGGAATGAAACAATGAAGGAAAATTCAGAAACAAACTTTATGGCCCAGCCTTGAACACAGCTGGAATCTTGAGTTGGGAGACAGAAGGGGACAGTGCACAAACACTCTTTCCCAAGCTCGTGGCTTGGAGTGTGTCCCAAATGATTTCTGCTGGCAGGAAAGGGGTGAGGGATGAAAACTGCAATTCCTTAGGTTCTGGCAATGCTGCTAGCAAGGTTGGATGAAGCTTTCAGAGCAGGAGTTCCTAGTATTGCCCTGGTCCTGTGCAGAGCAATTTAGCATGGGACAAATGGAAAGAGAAACCTCAAAACAGTCCATGTGGCTTGCAAAAATTTAATTTACATATCATCTTAAGGGCAGTTTAGGAGTCTTCTTCATAAGGTTATTCAAAGATTATTAAGGAAAATCCTACATTTAATATCATCTTCAGTGCTGGGAGGGTTTGACGTGTACTATCAACATATTACATAACACCTCTGCTTGCCAAGTGAAGGAGAGTCTCATCTCAGCAAAGAGAAAGATTTCAACTTCAGAATGGGGAAGGAGACCACAACAGCATCTTTCCTCCCCAACACCAAAAAGAGATCAGCAAACTGCTTGGGACAAAACTATCCAGTCTTTCACCAGGGGAGAGCCTACAGCCTAGGCAGCACAAATGTTCTTTAGGCCTGGTTGAGGCAGGTTGGATGGGTGGTAGCTTGAGAAAGTCCTTTCCTCTTGTCTTGGGCCATCCTATTTGGGACACATTCATCTTTAGAGAATGGAGTCAGCAGCAAAGTTGGAAGGGGCAGGTATCAAACTGAAGAAGTGCTGGAGAATGATGCAGCACAATGGAAATACCTTCCAGAGAGGAACAGTGAGAGGTGGCTGTGGGAGCAGTGTCATCCAGACTGCACACTGTGCTCCAGCTGGCCACCTCTCACCAGCAGCACTTCCTCCCTTTCTGTTTCGAGACAGGAAAAAAGACCCTCACAATTAATTAAAACTGTAGATGAAGCTACCAGAGATGAGCCAGGGAGTTAAGAGGGAACAAAGCAATTAAGAACTTTCCTGTTAAAAATTCACTAGGCATACTGTAAAATTCAGAGATTGTTGTGCCCCTCAAAAATGCAGCAGAGAGAAGCAGACACTTTAAAGAGCTTTCATTACTTACGTGCCTTTGGCTCCCTTTCAGGATGCTGTGGAACTGGAAACAGCTACAGTCAATGTATTTTCTCTGCATTTGCCTTTCTTGACAAAACACCTCCAATGTTTTGATCTCAAGAATAATCAGCTCTTTTGCATTTCCTTTTCAACTAACTGCAGACTTTTGCAAGTTAAAAATTAATGAAAACTTCTCTTCCTCTTTTATTTTTTAAACAAAACCCTTCTGTGCTCTTTTCTCTAAAAAATAATGTCTTTTTTCTACAACCTGTAACTATTGGTCTAAATGACATTCCCACCACTCTTTCTCCTTCCTTTGTGGTAACACACAAAATGAATTCCACCACAACAACCTGGTTTGTGGAACCCATAATTCTGGAAATGAAACATTGTGTTGTGTCCTTTACCACTATTATGGGCAGTCAGTCTGTTAGAACACACTGGATGATCACAGGTTAGTCTTTTCAGAGAAAGCCATGGGTTTCAAGTTAGCAGTAACCATCTATCAATTCTTAAGATTATGCCATGATTTACTGTCACAGCATCATGTATTCTCTGATTTTCTGCCTCCTGTGAAACATTGTGCTTTCCTTTTCTATTGATGTATCAACTATAATAGTTACAAGCAGCTACAGAAAAATCAATAGTGAACTTTCATTACAGTGCACATAAAGAGTGCCATGCTGGGAGAGCACCTAGCTCTTAAATAGTCACAGGCAGTGAGGTACACTACTGCTGTCTGTTATTTTGGTCTAAATGAAGAATGTCTGAATTGGAAACAACAAATATCTAAGATTTTTGACACCACTGGATTCTATGTCAAGTTTTCCAGTTTGTGATTTTTTTTTTCCCCCAAAGTGTCAGGCTTGATTTGTACTTTCTGTACAAATCTGTGTACTTTTTCAATATAAGGCTGACAGAGGAAATTAATACCAAAATAAATTCCTGGGCTGTGCTTAACGTGGTTGAACAGAAGTGGTAAGAATTGTGTTAATCTTTGTTGAACTAGTCCATCTTATTATTCAAAGCTGACTGGTGAACAGAGCAATAAACTCTGGGTTATACACAAATAGGACAGAGTTGGAAGAGGCAGCAGAGTTGAAAGTTACCCCACACTCAGAGGTGCTCCTAGGACCATGCACTAGAAAAATCACTGAGTTGCTTTTCAACACAAGGTTTGGAAAAAATAGTGTAACTTTTGCTTTAAAAATATTTTCCTGCCTCTGGGAACAAATTAACTCCCAATTAGTGAATGTAAATGAAGAAAGGCAAGAACAGTAAGGATGTGAGTGCATTGCCTTGAAGGAGCCTGGGCCATTGAGCCTTTCAGGTCACTGTCCCAGCAACTGGGCACGAGTCCCTGCAGGGCAGGTGGGCAGCTCTGCTGCAGGGGTTGGTGGCAGCTTTGGCATTTTGAGACTGTGGTGATTCACAGCTGTAAATGCAGTGGTTGATGCTCAATACCTTAGATGGGAAAGCCTGTGGGTTTCCATGAAACGAAAGCATGAACACACGTGTGTATGCACATAAATTGTGTCCTGCCAAATGTATATCCCACTGTCTGCTGTGGCTCCAAGGAAAGGAAAGCACAATTTCTTGGCTGGTGGGGATCTGGAGCCCCATAATTCATGCTCCTCCTGTTAAGCCTGTGACTGTGTTGTCTGTGGAAACATCTCATCCGTATCTGACCAAAACATTTCAGTCTGAGCTGAGCTGTGAGCACAAATCTGGAGTTTTCCTGCTGCTGTTCCTTACTGAGCAATTGAAATGTTAAAAATGTGCTGAGGCAGTGCCTTCCTGAGAGTGGCCAGTCCTCTCTGACCAGGACTTCCTGTCAAGAAATCAGAGGCAGCTGAAAAATAAAACTCTCTCCTAAGAGCTGCATGTTTGAAATGCAGGTGTAGGAATATTTGCTCTGTTCCTCACCTCCCTACCCTGTTTGATTGATGAGTTACCATGTCACCAGAGGGACTTTCAGGTGGGCTTTTCTTTAGCTTTCATAGCTGCATCTTTAAAAGTTTAAGGAATAAGGATGAAGAACACATCCAAGTCTTTGGAAAAACAGTCCAAAGGCTGTTTTGGCACACCCTGGTGCCTCTCCAGTGTTTCCAGCACTGACACTTGCAGTGTGGTTGTAGGTGTCCCTCTTTGGGCTTCTGGCATCCCATTTGCCAAACCATTCCCACAACTAAGCTCACACACCTGGGACTTCCACTTCTCAAATTTGCAACTTCCACTCAGATCAAATGTCAGAACCAACATGCTCTGAGATGCTGCAGCAGAAAATTCTCTCCCTTGGTTGTGTTTATTGTCCATGCAGGCAGTACTGGCAGCACCCCTTTGCACATTTAAGCAAACCCATGAGCAGCTGCAGTCAGGTGTGGTGGTGATCTGGTGGCTGGCACACCCCTGTATACGAAGTTACCAAACTTGTTGGCTCTTTTCATCCAAGCCAGCATGGGGTTTTTTGTCAGGTCTAATTTGATAATGGATTGAAACAGCACCAACTTCATTGTACCATCAATGTCTTGTGAGCTGTCTGCAGGCACATTTACACAGAAAATAACTGTAACTGCACAAAGCAGAGTCCAGCTCTTAATAACAGTAGAATTCAAATGTTTGGGTAACAGGCATCAGGTATTTCTTTCTACTGTAGTGCTTTCAGTGCTAAGCAAATAAATGAAACCATTTCATTTTGTGTTATTTCAGCACAATTATATAAGAAAATAGTTCTGACTTCCACTTCTCATATCTTACTCAGGCAGAGGAGATTGTCTTTTTCATGTTCTTTCTAAACTAGAATCAGCTTCCACTGATTCAGCAACTTGGTTCAGTGAAAAAACCTCCAACATGTTAGTGCAAATATTGGCACATAGGACTGGTAAAACCAGGTCTTGAAAAGCCTCAGAAAAGGGTAAAAACAGGGTTTTGAAATCAATGACTAAAAGAAAATTAGTTCTCACACTAAGCCTTGTCTGAAAATAGTGCAAGAGACTTAAAAGTCTGAATTATTTGTCAATTATGTTGACAGAAAATCATAGTAGAGTTCTGTACCTCTTAGATTGGCACTTCACTAAAACACCTTTGCCTTATTCTTCTTCTCTCAATGAGAATATATTATAATAATTTTTGCTCCTGTGGGAATTTGGATCTAAACAAAAGAATAAAGTCAAACAATATTCACCCAGTAATAAAAATCTGGTGTGAAGTTCAACCATTATGTGGAAAGCACTATAAAGATATAATCCAAACTGGCTGGTCTAATATTTTTAACCAAGTTGAAAAAGTTTGAAATATAATAATTAAATGCAAATGCAGTCCTGATCCCAAAGACCAGAAGAATGCCTTTAAGCTAGTATTTATAACAAGAGCTATTTGACTGAGCTCTCTTGTAAATTTTATCATACCTGAGGCAGTTTTCCTCAGTCGATTAGCTGGAAAGCTGAATATATCCTGAGGCAAACCAGACATCTAGTACAGGCTAAATTCAACTACTGGAGCTTAAATTTGGCTTAATATATCCCCACTTGGATCTGCCTGTTTAATTCTCTTTCATATGATAACGTTGGTTTATTCATAGTCTGGACTTGCCACCTGAACTGATACCTCATCTCTTATTCCAATGGAATAAGAAAACTTTGCAAAAAACCACAAAAGTTCCTGACTGAAAATCAAATGCAAATTTGGGATTAAAAACTGTTTTGTGAAGTGACTACAAGATTAGTACAGAGAGATTTTTCCCCTTAGGAGAACTGCTTTTTATGATCATGCATTTTTTATACTCTGCAGAGACAGATGGGCTTTATAAAAGGATAGAGCCTGATACTCACAAGGGTTTCAGTGGCAGCTGCATTTCTGTGTTTTAACCTCAGTAGAAATTTATATAATTTTCCAGAAAATATTTATATTTCTTCTTTTTGGACTGAATCCCCCCTTGGTCACGTTCCAGTGGCAGCAGTAGAAATACCTCTGAGATTAATCTGTTCCATTATTCCTACTTTAAACAGCACTTGAGTAGCAAGAGAGGGACAGAAAGGGAAAGGACAGATAATGTGCAAGTTTCTCAGGAGAGCAATAAAGGCAAACATTCAGAAAAGTTACAAATGTCCAGGCAAAAGCAGAGCAAAATTTTTCTAGGTAAAAGCAAATGTCTCAAAAATTTTCATTCCTTATTTCCTAAATAGTCAGCTTCTTCTAACCTAAATAATAGATTGTTTTTTACTCCTCTGAAAACTATACCACACTATTATTTCAATTTGCATATAACACCCTTTCTGCCTCAGTTCCTAACTTCAAGGACTTTGTATGATGTCCTATCACCATTCCCAGGAACTTCATAAATATTTATGACATCTTAAACTATTCACACCCTACAAATTGCAGGCATTGACAAATAATTCCCTTAAAACACCAACAACTCTGTGTTCTATTGAAGATTGAAATGATGTTGCAGAAATTAACTGGGGAAACTCTTTTGTTCAATAAATTTCTTATTTAGTTTCATTTTTTAACTTATCAGAAGTCCAATTTCTGCTTTTATGAAATTTGATACTGTGATACTGCTGCTCTGGCTGTAGATTTGGCTGAATGTCAGCATATATGTGTATATATATATGTGTGTGTGTGTGTGTTTGTGTGTGTGTAGATATATGTGTGTGAGTATATAAATATAAAAAGTTTGGTGACAGCATGATAATTAGCACAGCAGTTTTGTTATCAATGCTCATTCTAATCGAATATTCAAAGACAAATATTTATAGCCCAAATATATAATATGACCCTGGGATGAGGTGAGGAGTTCAGAAACAAATGAGTTTTGACTCCCTGTCATTCTTGGTTTAGCTGTGAGACCTTCCTAAATCATTTCTGCCCTGGTTTACCAACGTGTGCTCACGTACAAACATGACCAGGCCTCCACAGTGGTTACACACTTCCTTCCTACAAAAAAAGACTTAGATTGAGACATTTTTTGGAGGATTGATCTGTAATTTACCTGAAGCAGTCACTAGATCAACTACCCAAACAAGCCTGGAAGCAGGAACCACAAAGCCACAGCAGCCCAGGCAGGTTCCCTTTCCACCAGCCTACAGAGGCAGGCAGTAAATTTGGGCTTAATCACAGAGGGTTCATTTCCTCCATGCACCAGCACAGCTTTAACCTGAAGACCAGAGCACATTTTCACTGAGAACAGTGAAAGCAACACAGCAGAGGCCATCCATTGGCATGGTGAGAGACTCCAGTGTTTGGGGAATTTCCTTGCAGACACAGCAGAGCAACTGCTCTCCAAATTCCTGTTCCTCTGCCGTGTCTTCAAAGAAAGCAGCTTTTATGTGAAACAGAATCCTCTCAGTGAATGCTCAAGCACGGATCAAAACCCCTCCAGAATAAACCTTTGGGCCATGGCTGGGCTGGCCTCAGCCCCAGGTGAGGGAGAGACAAGCACCACATTTCAGTGCTGCCCCACAGGGCAGGAGCCAGGCTGGGACCTGGGCAGGAGCAGAACTGCAGGGAGGGAGCTTTAGGAAGTGAAAGAAAGTGAGGTGGCAGTGGAGTTTAGGCATGGCAAAGATGAAGTGCCAGCAGGGCAAGCACTGCTGGGGGCTGTCCCCACATCCCCTGGGCTGGGCCATGGTTTCACTCACTGGCTCCCCACAGCCCTGGCTGTGTGCATCTACCACCCCTGGCTTGGGGGCTCTACCTGGATGTATTTTCCCCTCCCAAGCTGCAGTGAGAAATGCTGGACTTTGTATTTAAGGCTGTAGCTGGCTGTGGACTTTGGGACAGGATCTGAGAGCAACTCTTCCATCAGAGGCCTGGCAGGATCTTGTTTTATTGTCCTTCAATGTCCACCACATCACGGATGCCTCATGTGCCAGTAATAAGGATGTTGGTTCCTGGGGTGGCAGCACAAGAAGCGAGTGGAGATTTTGTTTGTTTAACTTCCAAGAGAGTAAATGCAGCCTGAGCTGCTGAAAGTCAGGCAGGTTTATTTTCCTGAGTGATGACTCAGTAATTACACCAGTCATAAAGATTTGAGAAATCAAATTAAGCTTTGCCCTTTTTCTTTACTGGGACTGTAAGAAAAGAAACTGAAATGTAGTAAGCTGCTTCCACAATTGCACAAGGAGAGGAACCCACCTTATTTCCCCATCTTTCTTCCCTCTGCAGAGCTAACAGTGGCAAAAGCAATTAGAAAATTACTCACAAAATCAATAAGTATGGTTTTTAACAGACATCAGGAGCTTCTCAGTAAGAATCCATCATTTTACAACCTTTTTAGAACAGAAAAATCAGCTTCAGTATTTTAAATAGCACTAGAAAGAAGCCTACCATTATAAAGCAACATGAAAATGTTTTAGTTGAGTCTGAGTTGTTCTGAAAGAAACCAAAAGTCCATCAAGATTGAAAACTGAGGGAGTGAAATGGGATCCAGACTAAGAACTACAGCTAGTTCTCATAAGTGTCTTATTCTCACTTTAAAAATTATATATACAGTCTTGCCCAATAATCAGGCATGAATGAAACATTCTGCTACAGAAGAATTTAATTAAGATTTTCAAAACAATGTGCCCTTTATCAGATGTTACGTTCAACTGAAAATGAAAATTACTTTATGACCCTAATAAGTAGTCAGAGATCGACTGTTGCACTGTTACAGACAGCTTAGCCACTGCCAAAAAAGAATCCTAAAGACAAGAAAAGTTTTCTACACATTCAGTTTGGAATTGGGAGTCTCAAGAAAAGCACTTTTTGTTTTTCCAACAGTGTTGAGGTTTTTCAAGGTTTGGAAAGTGCTAAATATATGCAGCTTATCACTGATTACCAAACATCTATCAAGAATTGTTTCCCATGACTTCTAAGTGAATAATATTCAGCACAGCTCTGCTGTAATAAAATTGAGGGGAATTTTGCAGTAAGGAGCTTATCTTTACCATAAATCTGCCTTCATTACAGCATTTTGTCTGTCGAGGAGGCTTAGCTGTAGAATGGCAGGCATGTGCCTTCGTGACAGATGCACTCTGTGGAACTGCTGCTGTTGCCCTTAGTTTCAATGAAGGAGAATTGTGGGTAATTTTCAGAGATTGGCACTTTATCAACCATTACTGTTACTTGCCTTGCAAAAAACTTTTAGCACATGTCGAAAATCTACCTGTGTTTTAAATCCTGTAACACAGAGATTTTACAGGGCTAGCAGAAAGTAGGAAAATAATGGTACAAAACTGTGCAAACAGAGGGAGGTTTGGTAACATCACCTCAGTCCTCGTTAATTCCTCTTCTTTTAAATATTTTGGGGTAAAAAACTTCATCAGAACTAACATATTCTGCTGGAGTTCTACCACTCTCACATGTCTCTCCCCTGTTAGGGAAGGCTTTTTTCATTAAGTTCTTGTTGAGTAAAAAATGAACAGGACTCTGGGTTGTTCTCATTCTCCAGGTTGGTTGTTCTTTCCTTATCAGCAATTTCTGCACCCCAGGCTTTACACCAGCCTGGCCTGAGGGAGAAAGGCACCAAAGAGCCTCCAGCACACAGAATCAAGGTTCTCTTAAAGAGAATTCACCCAATTCTCACCAAGAACGGGCATTATTTCTACTTTCCTACCAATTCCTGACTGAACTTCTGCTCACGGAACGCTGCCCTGGGCAAATCCTGACCAATGGTCCCCAACACTGCAGGATGTGGAGGGGATGGAGGAGGAGGAAGGAGCCCAAAAACCACAAGGATCCTCCACCTTGTCTCCATCTCCTCACCATCCTAACAAACCCAAACATCTCCATTTCTCACCCTGTGATAAATTACACATTATGCTACTGTCTAATTGACATTCCTGCAAATTCTGTCTCATCCCAAAGCCCAGGAAGGCCTTTGCATGGACAGAGGTTAAAAGCAGGATTTGTCAGAGGGTTTGGATCCTTTTAAAGGGAAATATTCTCTGCATTCTGGGTTCCAACAATTCCATCTTAAGCTCAAGTGGGAATTGCCCCAAAAAGAATCCCAGCCATGTGAGGAGGCACGCTTGCCTGATGGAACTGAATGTTTCCAGGCAGAGGCAATGCTGCTCCTCAAGCCATGCAGCGTGGCTGGAAAGAACCAGGCAAACCTCTCAGAGGGCAAGCCTGAAGGCCATCCTGGCCAAAACCACCCTGAGCAGGGTTTGGAAGATGTAACAGCTTATCTCTGAGCTAATCAGTGGATCCAAAGAGCTGCTGTGTGTTAGAGGCACTGCATTTCAATCAAGGCCTTAAATGATGGGGCTCATCAGACCCCTCGGGGGAGGAAGTTCAGGCCAGGGCTGGTAACAAGCCCGAGTGCCTGGAGTATCCATGAGACTGGAAACAGCCTTGTGAAAGGGAGAAATCTGCTTTCCCATGGAGAGGCCCAAAGTCCTACTCTGTCCTTTACAATGGTGCAAAATGCAGAGAGGCAGCTGAGCTGTGCTCACACCTCTTCACTGCTTCATGTAGAAACAGCATCGAATAAAACACATGAGCAGTAAAATTTAACCAGCTTTCTCTGGGAAATATTTAGTGCTCCCAAGGAGTTACTGTTTTTCAAAGTGAAATCTCTCATCCTGTTTCATTTTTCTTTTCAGAATTCCCAGACCAAAGGAAACTCTCTATAGATTAGTACACCCCCAAATTTTCAGTATTTCATGTTTGGAATATGAGAGGGAGAAAATCTCTCTGAAACCTAAATATTTTTCGCCTCTAAAGACCAGACCCATTTTGGGGAAAAATATGCAAAAGTGTTCTCCTTGGGCTGAGTGCTGTGTGCAGTTTCAGATTAACACACGGTTTTCTGGCAGATGTCAAAAATAATCAAAATGGGAGGATTTCTGGCAACATTGGCAGACTTTTACTGTGACTGCAGAGCAGAGCCTGACACTATAATACTGTTTTTGTCTTAATCGTCAAAAGTAAGCTATGGAGAACAAAAATTCTTTGTTTGACAGAAAAGCAATTGCTATTTCTTGTAAAACATATAATATATTCCAGAAGACCTAAGGGTTTACTTTTCAATAAGGAGAGAAGAAGATGTGCGCCCCACTGTGAGCTCACAGTAAGGCTGTTTCATGTAAAAAGTTGGTAATTAGTCCCTGAGTGAATAAAGTGGAAGAGCTAAGAGACTGATACTTACTGTAGCAACACAAAACACTTTTTCTAGCTGCTAGGATTTAAAGGGTGTGTGGGTGGGAGGGGGGGGGACCTACTCCTACTCATTTAATTTACAAGCATCTGAACTTCAGAAAATGATTTCTTGCATTAGGCTTAAACATGTGTACTTTAAATTGTTACTAACTGATGTAAAGATGGATAAGAGACATACCAGTTGAAAAAAACCCCAGGAATGAGGAATGATGTGGAAGCAGAAGGGATGTCGTGCTGTACACATCAGCAGCAGATTTCATGCTCATTGTACACGACTGCTTCAGCAGTTCCACCAGCACTGCTTGGTGTCTCTCAAGTTAACTCCTTAGCAGTCAAAGGAAATACTTGTAAAACTAAAGCTGTTTAGCCACAGATACTTAATAAATACCAAGCACCAAACCACAATAAAAACCAAACTCAAACCACAGGAAAACCACCTACTGAAGTTATTATTTAATCCTCAAGTTATTATTTAATCTCATTTGTATCACTACCAACTAAATACCGCCAGTGAAAAATGTTC
Organism: Polioptila caerulea; assembly: GCA_013397295.1. Taxonomy (NCBI): domain Eukaryota; kingdom Metazoa; phylum Chordata; class Aves; order Passeriformes; family Certhiidae; genus Polioptila; species Polioptila caerulea. Next base: position 64,387 of record VYXF01006941.1, read on the forward strand.
CATTTCTTATTCTACCGGCATAACTTGAAGTGACTGGAAATAACTTAATATTCACATGTTTTCCTTTGTTATTACTCATCTTTAGCAGAGCTAGAGTTCATGATTCTCCCTAAAAAAAAAAGTCACATTATTTTTACTGCAATTATGGGTTCAGCAAACCTTTTTGACAATATATAAATATTCCAGGAGAGTTTGAGAGCTGTGCTCTCAGCACAAATCCTTGGACTTCTCTCTGTTCAGATTGCCTCATTTGCTTTACTGCAGCATTCACTGTTAATGTAAGTGAGATAAGAACACATCCAAAATCATATCCAACATCTTGGTCACTTCATGGAGCCTCACCCCAAATGGGGTTGCCTCTGCACCCCTAGTACTGTAATTGCAGTGCTGGAGAGATCCACACACACATGGATTGTGTGGTGATGTCCTGAACTGTGACTACTTGGGCTGTCTCTGATCCAGTACAGAAACTCAGGGAAAATCGACATCTTTTCACTGGTTAACCAATAAAGTCTTGTTTACAAGCACTGAGCCTCACCACAAACAGCCAACATTTGTTTAGAGCAAAGACACTAGAAGTATTTCCCCAGGCTGAACGTGGCACAGGAGCCCAGAATTACCTTTTTTGACTCAGTAGCAATGGGATTTTTCACATCTTGGCTGCAGTGCTGATGCTGCCCCATGTGAGTGTTGAAGGAACTGTGAGCTGAGGACAGCAAAGAGCAGAGAGCTTCCCCTGCAGCTCTGCAGGCTCCCTGGGGCCACAGAGCTGGGGGGGCACAGAGCACCTCACACTGCCCTGCTGCACCTCTGCCAGCAGCCTCTGCTCCTGAGTTTGGGGAAACACAGAGAACATTCAATCTGAGGCCTCTCTTGACTTGAGAATGGCATCAATACAGCTGAAAACACAATATGTGTCTCTGAAACACGGATCAAATTTGCTGCTTTTGTAGAAAAATATTTTAAAATTTGCGCTTCTCAGGCTTTGTTTCTTCTTAATCTCTGTAAAAATTTATCTTGTGATTTTTTTCAATAAATATATAATCCAATAATATTTAAACAGGAGGTAAAAATAATAATTAACCTGGTTTTCCAAGAAGCCAGCACAATCTCATGCACAGCATGGCTCAAAACAGAGCAACAGAAAGATGCCCTTTGAATTTAAAGGGGATTGAATCAGCTAACAGTTTGTAAAACTTCCTGACTTTTCAAGTTATTTTTACAGAGGGAAAAAAGTTCCAAATTCTGATTCTGAAATCATCATACATCTTACCTTGCTGTTTAGCAGTTTAATCTGCAGCAAAGTCCCTGTTTTCTGTGGGAGTTTTTACATTCTAGCAATTCTTTCAGGATTATATTTTGCATCTGAAACAACCTATTTAAATTAATTGTGATAGCTGATACTGTTCCTTTCTTAACTTTTTTAAAATATGCTTAGAACACCCAATTTTTAAACCAGGTTACACTAGCTACAAAATACCTTGGGAGTTTTCTGTAGATACACAAAATAATAAACAGCTATATTTTTTTGTGATAAAATGTCCAGTGTAATACAGGAAAACATGTTTATCCAAAGATCTCCAGAGACACTGGCAAAAGACTTTGGATAAATGAGTTTGAATAGCCAAGGGACCAGGGAGAGCAGCTTTGAAGTTTCCAGTCCTCTCCACTTGGGCTAATGTAAAGTTCAGATGATTCTTGTTGGACAGCCACCATCACAATTTAAGTATTTCTGGTGAGTTCCTTAAGTCACCCAGAAAATACTGGTGGGTGTTACATCCCCAGTCCCGAACAAGCAGCACAAATCCAGGAGTCACTCGCTTCATTTCCAGTGAAACTGGGGCAGGAAAGAGGCAGGCAGTAAGAACCCCAGCAGGAAACACTGGCCCTGGCCCATGCAATGGGAGCCCAAGGTGCAGCTGGCAGGCAGCACATTCCAGAGGGGCTGCTGCTCCCAGCCTGATCCGGGCTCTGGGGCTGTGCGTGCTGCTGCCACCGCCACCCCCGGCATCTTTGCTATCCTCTGTCTCCACAGACAATGTTTGCCTCCTCCAACCATTTCCCTCAGGTTTCAGCACAAAGTTATGTGCACGAACCTGTATTTGCTCTGTTTAAAGCACTTCTAGGAAAAGCTGCAGTGAGACCCAGGCTCCTGACGGACCGGGTGACCAGCGTGTGTTCCTGTTTTGCAAAGGAAAACACTCATTTCCCCACAATCAAAGGCTGGCATTTACAATGAACCAAATTCTGCCAAATTCTCCATCTCCTGGGCTCCGAGAATATCCACAGATGAACAGATTTGTCTTTATACAGAGTGAATTAGCAGCATAGTTGTGCCCAGTAGCACCACGCTTTAGCCTCACAAGGAAGAGCTGCGGTACTCCACGGATGGTAAAAATGATCAAACACAACCAAAACAAACTCTCCCAGCAAGTGCTCTTTAATCAGCTCCCTCTTCCTGCATTAGAGCAGCACTCTAATTTGCAAGCTTTAGAATAACTTGTGCATTCACCAGACATGTTAAAAGACAATTCCATCCAAGTGGTTTTTACACAGGCGAGCAAACACTGAGGAGATAATACACTGGCATTTATCTCTGAGCAGCATTTCCAGAGCTTGAACTTGCTGTATAGGAACAGGAGATAATCAAACAGAGGCAGAGTGAACAAACTGTACCTGCTGTGCTGATGTAAATGCCCCGTTGTCCAATACCAGAAAAAAAAAAAAAAAAATCAGTGTTGGATTTCAGAAACCATATGCAGGTTAAAGGGCACCATTCTTATCTAGTATTCCACCCAAAGGACAATGATATCATTTTATAAAGATCATTAGTCAGTGAAATATATATTTTAGAGAGTTTCTAGTAGGGAATATTATTTTGGCAGTCACTGGAGTGTACCAGATGGTTCATTAACATAGGCTAGACAAGTAAAAGGCTTTCAGAATCATTTAGAAAATGTCAAACAGAAACAAGAACGCTGTCACTTTTTATTAGAATTAACTACATCATACCCTGGACACAGATTTCACCTTGGGTCAGAAAAATTAATACAGAATTATATGAATTGTGTAACATAGTAGGTTAAAGATAGGGCTTCCTCCTGGGACTCATTTGCTAGCAATATATTATGGTCTTCTACTTTAGGAATCCTCAACCTTTCTTTTTGTTAGCTATGAAAAGAGCTGACCTTGCTCAGACTCCATTGGTGTCTAATTGATTTGAGGTATATGCAGAATTTCAACAAGACACTCCACTAAAGCTCTTTTGTGATCATTTTCCCAGGAAAGTTGGCAAAAGGGTTCACTGAATATTCAGCAGCTTGTAAAGTATGCTTTTGTCAGGAGGCAAAAAAAAATACATCCATCTAGTGAAACACTGACTTCATAAACAGGAATTAAAATGCAACTGAATTGTTACCTTTTTTTTTTTATTATCATTCAGATGTCAAAAATCTCGAGAACTTCCAGCTTGTGGAAGGTGTTCAGGAACAAGTGAATGCTGCTCTGCTGGACTACACAATGTGTAATTACCCACAGCAAACAGACAAATTTGGGCAGCTCCTCCTGCGACTACCCGAAATCCGGGCCATCAGCATGCAGGCTGAAGAATACCTCTACTACAAACACCTGAATGGGGATGTGCCCTGCAACAACCTTCTCATTGAGATGCTGCATGCAAAGAGAGCATAAATTATACCCATTAGAGCTTCTGCTTTCCAGGAAAAGAAATTATTCTGAACTGCTCCAAGCAACGCTAATTAAAACGTGGTTTTAAGACTTTGCAAAATGGTATAATAATCAAATACTAATAGTAAATAAGTGATGTATCAGGGTATTTGTATTGCAAACTGTGAATCATATGCTACACATCCCCAAAGGAATCTGTCTAGGACTTTATACTGGAGTGAACTTACAAAGTGAATACCATCACCAAGTCAACATGAAAAAGGACAGAATGATCCTTGTATATTTAACTCTGCTGATTGCCAACATGAAGAAACCTAGGTGAAAAGAACACTGATCTGTATCATTGAGCTAAGATGGTGGGGAATTTGAGTGCACTAAATTCCTTCACTGCATAGAAGGACTGGTAAAACAGTTACAGCAGATGCAAAACTGCGTCTGCGGCATCTTCTGTCATCCTTGCAAGGACCCAACACTTCCTTCTTCTGTGCTAAACGATGTGGCACCCATTGAACAAGCTGTAAGAGAGAGCTGGCCCGGGCCACGGGCTCCTGCTGTGGCCACCAACCCCTGGGAGGCTGGGCCTGCCTGCAAACTGCTCCTAGGAAGAGTCTGCTACCCAGTTAGCTTGGCATTCTCACCTGTGCTCTGAGGTTTGTTTTGTCACGTGTTCATGTTGTTCTACCAGGCAGTATCCCTCTTCCACTGCTCTTATCAGAGAGCTGTTCACTAGCTGAGGAAATGTTCCAAAGTAAATTAGCAATCCAACTGTGTGCTCCACCAGGGCAGCAGCTAAAACATGCCTCCACCATACATGCATGGCTCTTTCCAAATCAAGGACATGGAGACATTTTAGCCATCCCAAACAACACTTACTTTGACAAGAAAACAGAAATTAGAACCGTAACCAAATACAGATGTTAAAAAACTAAAAATAAAATTTTTTAAAAGAATTTTGTGATAAAAGAAGTGACAAGTGAATTGTACAACTGGATGATGCCATGGAGCTTATCAAGAAATGATCTTCAAAATTGCCTGTAATTTGGAAACTAAATTTCAACTCAAACATCCAACATCTAATGAAACTTCCTGTTTTTACAGTTAGGTAATACACCTATTTTACACAAAGAAAGAAGAGTGATACTGCTGTGTCTATGTAGGCCAAAGTCTGCTGCAGAACAAATATTAGAAAAGAACAAACACTTCTCTCTCTGTCCAAATGAAGATATCAGTATTAACATGTAGTGCCACATTTATAAATCTTGCCTTATTTCATTACCCTTAAAGGTAACTGCCAAGGTGTAGATCAACATGCATTTCAAAATAAAGTATTAATCTCTAACATTAACAAAAACATAGTGTTTACATTCTTTAGGTCCTGTGGGGAAAAAACTGTGATAAAATTGCAGAGCAGTGATTTCCTTATTATTTCTTTTAAATTGGTAATTATTTTACCAGTACTTAATTACTGTATGTCGTGAGACACTAAAATCAATAGGGGTATTTCATTTTGACTTTAATTTTTGAGATTATCGGCTGCACAATCACTTGTAGAAACTGTATAAAATCCTAATACTTTAATTTTTTTCATGAAGATTGCTGGCTTTTGAATAGTTTATTTATATTGTATATGATAGTTTTCACTGTAGACAATTATGATGCTAATTTATTGTTCTTTGGTTTCATCTTTATATAAGATATAGCCAGAATGAAGAAGCCAAATATATGTGTTTACTGTAGCATGTCTTCAAGTTAGTGGAACATAGTTCAGGGACAGAAGGGTCTTTACAAATTAAAATCATTCACTTGATTAAATGTCTGTAAATCTTCATAATCCTGAATGTAGTTTATTTAAATCTATTGTAAATTATGTGAGTTATAACTTTTTCTGTTTCATGTGAACTTGAAAAGGTGCATTTCTCTCCCTTTTGTCCGACCATTCACACATTGTATACCAAAGACATCAGTTAGTACATCTGCATTAGTACGAAGCACACTGTTTTAATTGCCTGTATTAATCAGCTCTAATATTCTGTCCATGCATAGGGTACCAACACAGCAAAGCCAAGTGTCTGCAACTCCCACCTGCCTGTCTTGTACCACAGCACACACGTTCTGTGCCCAGCACAGCCCCTCAGCATCCCCCAGGGCAGACAGAAGCATTGTTTAAACCCCAGTGTTCTCCCTCAAACAAATGAAATTATCAGTCAAGTGCGGGTGCTGACTGACGGTGGCTGTGAAATACATGAACAAGAGAAGTGTGGTCATTCTTTCCTTTTTGAAAGAAAAGCAAAGCATTAATTCAAGCGTTTGCATTCTGTATTTTCTCCTTTTTTCCCTGTTGAAATGCTACAGTGAACCTCACTGAATATTAAGGACGAGGCTGAGAAAATATTGCTAACTCTTCACAGCACCGTTATCCATGGACAGGATGGAAGAATTCAAATAAGAACGTAGGAGAAAGGAACAAATTAAGTTCATGAAAATGGTTTCAGATAATCAAACATCTATTTGCCCACATCCGGGGTTCCAAGAATCCCGAATATTGCCTGAAGTAAAAAACAAACAAAACAAAACAAGTCACAAAGAGAACCCACTCACGTTAATTGTTAACTACTTTGTACCCAAACATTTTCTTCTGACTGCCTTATTGATTACAGGATATATTAGTGAAAGCAGACTAAAATTCAAAAGGTTTGGCTTTGGCTGGTTTATTATAGTTGTTCTGTGTTTGTAAACAGACAATCTGTAAAGTCTGACTATTTGTATTACAGATGTTCTGCAGCTGCCTTGGATTGAAATCCATGCAACTCTTAGAATGTGCAGTGAGTTACTTGTTGAAGTTGAAGTTCTCTTACTGTATCAGTGAAATACATATTGTCATGTCAGTTCTTGCCAAGAGTTTCTCATCACCAATGGAATTATTTTTTTTTTCAGTATTTCAATAAATATTGATATGCCCGTGCTGCTTACTTTATAATTGTCTTTCTAATACCATCATTCCACTGAAATGAAGCATCAGTCAAAAATCAGGTACTCAGAAGAGGAGAGTAAAATGCAGGGGAACCATGAGCATCAAAGAGAATTGGATACAAGTGAGACAAGTGTAGAGAACAGCACCTTCAAAAGCTCAGAGAGCAGTGGTGACATTGCTTAAGCTCAAGCCAAGTAAATACAGCTCAAACAGTTTAGAAAAGCTGAATCTCTAATCAGAAAGAAAATTACCACTTAATACTTTCAAATGAATACCTTTGATCTCATACTGCACACAAAATTTTTACTCTACATGTGCCCATGAAGAGTTAAGCAAAGCATCGGGGAGGGAAAATGACAGAACAAAAGAAAATCAGGTAACAGGATCCAGCAGAGCTCAGGAAAACCTCTCAGCAATGTAAATACATGGCAGGGCCAGGGCCAAACCCACAGCTTCCAACACAACTGGCAGTGCAGGCTGCCAAGGAGACAGATGTTACTGCTACTGGAGTAAAACATTTCCCAAAAGTTGCCCTCTGGCTCCTGGATTGCTGTTCTGAGAGCAGGAGGGGAAGAGGTCCAGGAGAGCTTGTCAGCTGTACCCTACTGTTCTGAGACTGAGTCCAGAGCTTCCCCTGGACTGTCTGCTAGCTGAAACGGGGCTGTTCTCTCAGGTGCCAAATGTTAATGCTTCCAGGGCTGTCATTAGCTATTTACAAATCCTGCACTTCAATGAAACAAAGCTGGTTTAGTGTTGCAATAAAAGCAGAGTAAAACACAGAGGATTTGGTGGCTTACAAATGAGAGGGGATTATTTTAACTTCTAGGAATCATAACTGAAACCCATGGCTTTGCAGAAGACCCAGGGGAGATTTCAGGGTTGATATATTTTTGATAGTTTTCCTTACAAAATACTTATTTTGGTGTGATATATTTAGTATTCACACTACACATTTAAAGTATGAGGGGATTTATTTTTAGCTGAGTTTGACACTGCTTCTGGAACAATCTGCTGTATGTTTTTATTGGAAACATGGAAAGAGTGAGTTCAATGTAACACAGGTCAAGCCAGTACAATACTTGGTGATCTTGACAATTTCCTGGAATACTGAATAACACTCTATTAACCCCTACGTTGAAGCCCATAGCCTAAACACATCATAAGAGTTTTAACAATATTTTTACCTTCTCTGACAGAGATGCTGTTTTTTTTCCAGGGAAATTCTATATAGTAGTATCTGTCAGAATTTAGTATGGCAAACAGCATCAAACTAACAGCAAACCAAGAACATTACAGATAAACTTTTAGGGGCAGATCCTAGAGCTGTATTACACACACTGGTACTGCCACGAGCCCAAATACTTCTGTGAGAGTCAAGCAAATTCAGTTGCACTTGAGTAGAAAAAAGATTCATTTTCTAAGGGCACCTTGTCAACAGATAAACTTTTCCTAAATGATAATAAAGGTAAAGGGGGAGCTGACCCTCAAATGGAGTACAGAGCTGATGTCTCCTCTGGTGCCAGTAGATCTCAGCAGGAGGCAGCAGCACCAGAAGCTGCTTGATAGACAGAGTCTGGTCTGGCACACATTGGTGGGACAAGATGCAGATTTTCTGCATCAAATACACCCTGTAAACCTTTGGCTTTGCTCCAATATTAACAAGATGCTCTCTATTTTACTGAAGTCTGATGTGCAAGCTTGGACTCACAATACTAGGTGAGATTTCACCATTGCCCCAGGAAGGTCCTGACCCATTTCCATTTCACTGCAACTTCTCTAAGTCCTGCATTAACTGCTGTGAACAGTCCTGTGAGTGCCCAGGGGATAATTCAGACTTGAGGTAAAGCAAAGTGATGGAGCACAAGCTCCTGCTGCTGTCTGTGCTCATGGAGGCCTAGACCTGCCTCAGCAAGGGTTTACCATTAGTGGCTAATCAAACAGAGGCTGAAACAAACAGCACTGGAGTCACAACTGTGTCTATTGACCTCTCTCCCTCCCTCAGGATCAGGGTGCAAGTGGGTGAAATGCCCCCAGGCTGAGGTGCAGCATGTCAGAATGCTTCCAGGAACTCTGATTGCTTTCCTGCTGCTGCAGACCAGAACCTCCACAGAGCAAGAGCCTCCCTGTGCAGTGTCCACGTCAATCACCCTGCCACTGATGCTGCTGAACATTTGCTGGAGAGCACCAATCCAGGCTGTCAGTTGTAATTATTGAGCAAAACAGGGACTCTGCAGCAGGGGGAATACAGCCTGTTTGTGGGAAGGACCCCAAACAAGCTCCTGTTTGTACAACAGAAAATGCTGACGGCCATCCAGTAGCTGCTGGCATGTTACAGATGTGTGCACACACCCCACAGACACCTCTGGGAATTCCTAAAGCACGCTCAGACATCCACTGCTTCTGTTCCTATATTGAAAGTTTTCTGAGGCACAGCTCCCCGAGGGACACTGGGTTTCAGCCACAGGCACAGCTCGATTCCTGCCTGGCTCTGGGGTCCCCCCTCTCCTCCAAGCAGAGGAGTGCTGGTGCAGCAGACAGCTGTGCTGCTCCTTCCAACTCTGCCCAGATCAACATGGACCCAAGAAGGGAAGTTCTGCAAAGAGCCCTGCTTCCTATTCCAAGGCAGCACTCTACAACTGCACATTAGCAGGAGGTCTGCAGGTCTGCCTGTGTGTGAACACAGAAAAAAATCCAGACTATTGTAAATGCCTGTTATGATCAGTCCACAAACTACAGTAGAGAGCAAAAGAGATGATGGGGGAGGAATAGCTCCAAAAGTAAAATAAAAAAAGGAAGCATGTGGATATGGAGGAGACACGAGGATATTTATGTTTCATAAATATTTAATCTTGATTTGCTTTAAATCTAAAAGAAAAAAATCAAACAAAATATGCTGGATTATTATAATTGCTTTGAAGTATTAGCAAGGCCTGAATAAATTATCCTGTATGTATTTTAGGGACCTGCCATAGTAAGCCATATTTGTTTTAATTTTAATTTAATAAACTTTGTTTTATTTTTCATTGTATATAAATTTCAGATAAAAAACATGACATGGAATAATTGATTGAATTTATTTAATCAATTCATTCAACTCATGCTGTGAAAACAGCAGCTTATTATTGGAGTATGCTTTTATTTAGAATCAAACACTGCAGCTGCCAAACAAGCTGTGTCAAACTGGTTTTTCAATTCACAAATTCAGTTAAGTATTCCACAGCAATGTTCTGCTCTTCCCAAGACCACTTTCCTATGAGCCCCACAGCAGCTGGATTTGCAGGTACCTCCCCCCAAGTCCTGCATGCTTTTGCACACAGAACCTCAGATACTGAGGTATCAGTGGTGCTGAACCTGAGAAGGTGGGGCTGGGACAATTCTCACCATTTTTGTTCCTTTCTCTGTGTCAGTGTCCCTCCTCTGCTCACTTGTGTCACTGAAAACCCTGCTGATGTTCCCCACACCCTCCCAGTGAGGGCCCTCGTTCTGCAGGACCCTTCTGTTGCATTCCCACTCCTTTTGTACCACTCAGGTTTCCTCTGCCCCATTTCTACTTCAATTTCCCTTTTCTTTCTATCAAAACCAAAACTCATAAGTAAACTTTCCCAGCATATCAGGATTTTCAGGAGAGTTTTTTATATCCCAAGGAGTGAGAAAAGTCAAGGATGTAATATTGTCTACATGTCTGAAGGAGCAAAGTGACCACCAATGTCAAAACAGGAAAGCCACTGCTGGGCCTGGTGACACCAAGCAGAAGAAGCTCCAGCCAAAAGCAAGGTAAGGTCACCAATCAGCCCTTTGTGTATGTGACCAGTTCCACAGACCTGAACAATCTACAGTCCTTACCAAGCATTGTTTTCAGAGAGGAAAGAGGACACATCCCAGAATTTTAGTTAAAGAACTGCACAGAAATATTAATAGATGAATCTAAACAGAGCAGTGACATCTGGGCCTGGATTAAATTCTTTGAAGACAGCCTTTTTTTCACTTGCAACATGCTCAGCAATACTCAACAGAACCAAGAAAATAGTCATTGGCAAAAAGAGGAAATGGAACAAAATTTTGCTTTTTTGTTGTTGTTTTTTTGGTTTTGTTTGGGTTTTTTTTGTTTGGGTGGGGGAGGGATGTTAATTACTGTTTATCAAACTTCGACTCAACTTTGCCCCTGGGCATCAAGCAGAGAAAAAAAAAAATAAAAAGGAAAACCCACTGTACTTTCTATAGAGAAACATTCAATACACTTTACCTTGCTGTCAGAAAAGCTGGCTGGTACTTCACCTGGTGTGCCAGGGTGCTGAGAAGGTCCTGCAGGGCAGCAGCAGTGGTGTCCCAGGAATGTTTTGTGGAGGATGCAGCAGCAGCTCCAGGGAGACAAGAGGGGCACTCGTGGAAGCAAACACTGCCCAGCCCCACTGCTCCCTGTGTGACAGCACAACACATCAGTGTCACCTGAAACACAGACAGGAGGGACATTCAGGGACATCACCTGCAGCTCGAGAACTCTGCTTCCCCATTCATACACTTGGAAGTAATCAATAACACAGGATCACTGTTGGTTTATTGCCCGTGGCAGCTGTGAAGAAAATAACAGAATTTTAATAACAGGTATTTTTAGCTGTTTAGACTATAATTGATTTATTAAAGGATCACTTTACTGATGCTGTTAGCTTCACTCCTCACCATTTTTTTTAAATTTACATTCTGGCTCTGTTAGGAGGTTGATTTCATATGACCAAATACACACAGAAATAATATACACAAAACAAGAAAAAAGCTCCAGAAAGGAAGTGATCACTTCAGGGTGATAGAATCGAGGCCAAGAACACAAGAAAATCCCTGTTTTCTTCCTGGTAGTTACTTTATAGCTGTTCTGCTTTGTTTTAATGCCTTCCCATGAAAGCTGTAATAATACAATACAAACCAATGTAGCCAGGAAGAAAATGATAATTTGTTTGTAGTTTAAAGAATTATTTTAGAAAAAAGGGTATATACAGACATAATTGATGTGTTCCAGAAGATGGATAAAAGAGCAAAAATTCTCTCTCTTTTTAAAAGTATTATTATTTTAATTATTATTATGATGATTTTGTAGGTATAATTGTGTATTGACATAAAATTCTGTTCTGTTTCAATAGCTCTGTCAGACATGAGGTATTTGAAGTGCAGCTCTGTTGTTCAGCTTGTATGAGAGCTGTTTTCTGGACATCCAGAGCTCCCAACCCAGGAATTCGTAACTCTCTTGTCACAAACTCACCTGGAATCCCTGAAAATGCCCAGGATGCGTTGCCTTGATCCTCCCACCTGTAGGACACAGCCAAGGCTGACCTACATCCTGCACTGTTCCAGAAACACAACTGTCTCAGCAACATTTCAAAGCTGCAACAAACACAAAAAATAGCTGCTAATTGGAGTGGGGAGGTGGCACCTCTGGTGTATCCCCCCCAAGGGATGCTGGCTGGCTCCAGAGCACCCAGACTGCTCTGGGAAGCTGGATTTAGCCAGCAGTTTCTGTGTGCATCCCCCTGCACACGATAAAGTGTGGCTTTGGAGATGCTGTTTTATTGACAGACTCCCCCTGTCCCAAGGTACTCAGAAAGGAAAGAGAGAGAACCAAAAAACGAGGCAAGCTCTCCTGGGAGAAAACACAAATGAGGACAAATTCCCTCTTTTCGTTTCAAAGGATTTTTCTTCAAGTTATTTGATATCATTTCTATGAAATGTAAGCAGAGATTTCAACATATTTCTTCTGAGAGTATTAGTCTCTCTGACAACTCTCTCACTCTGTCTCCCCTTGGATTTCCCTAAACACACCATGTGCAGTTGTCGGCGGGCTAAGTTAAGTGTTCCTCCCTTAGGTCATTATTTCCACTCTTTAATTGTTCTTTTAACCTTCTGTAGCATCATTGTTATCCAGACTGTGTTGGTGCTGCTTTCCAAACACAGATGAGTAACAGTTCCTGCCCTTAAGAGTGTACATTCTCGAACTAAACCTTCCAAATTCTCCACCCAGGACAAAACACACCAATTACAGCTGTAACAGTCTTCAAAGGTTTTTCAAAGTCTCTGAATTCCTGTTTCTGACACGGAGCCAAATACACATCTTTTATTAACGTAAAACTAAGCAGGGCCTTTTCCAAGTAACTGAGCTTGTGTTACAAAACTGATCTCAAGGATGTGAGCCTCCCCAGAAATAAAACCCTTGCGTTTCAGACCTTTGCCATGCCCTAGGCACCATCTGCCTGCCGAGCTCCAAAAGGCTCTCTGTGCCCCAGCCCACGTTTACACGGCGTGGCAGGGATGGGTACAACCACCAGGAAAGACATTGCTGATGGAAATCTTTCTCCCTCTGCAGCCAGGATGCTAAAAGGCAGCTAGCACACCTGTTGCACAGATCAGTAAGAGTGGGAAAGATAAAAGGCAAGGCTTAATGAGAAGTCGTGCAAAATCACAACAGAAGGGCAAACAATGTAATTAATTAAAGCAAACCAATTAGAGCAAACAAAGAAGCTGAGAATGACTGAGGGCAGTCAATTCACTTTGTTATAGAGAAGTTGATTTCCACAGCCCATTCACAAAACAGAGTTTCTTTGGTTTCTGTTCCCTGCCATACTGCAAATTGGAAACTCCACAAGCTAATCCACACACTTTCTGTCTTAGGGGCAACAGACACTGTGCAAAGATCTTGAGCCTGACATATACACTGGATAAATTAACATTATATGGAAACATATTTTAATTAGAAGATACTAACCATAAAATATAAACACCTAAGTGATTGCTGGACTGCCTTTCTGAAGGCACTGACAGGAAAGGTTATAGAGAAAATAACCAATTCACTGGAAGAACTATAATTCAAAAAAGAATATCCCCCTCCATTAAACATATTGTACAGTACACAGAATCCACAAATTTAATAGACGAACAGAAGGATTTCTATTTAGTTTTTAGAATAAAAGATGACCTATAAAGAAAACCTAAACATTAACCCAAGCACAGAAATAAGTTCTGCACATCAAGGGTGAGTGCAGAAATAACCTCTGGAATAGAGGGAATTTATAGCTCCTGCAGAATCCTCCCCCCAGTTTGGGGTTCATACTTGACACTTTGAGTGCATCACGCTGGAACACGGCTGTTGCACTGAGGCAGAGCATAAAGCAAAGAGGAAATTGCCTGGTTTTTCATCTGGAGGACAGCAATGAAGATGATAATAGAGAGGAACCTTTAAAAGCTGTGTGCCATACCAGAAAATGCACAATTCTTACGAGTGACCCTCTGGGACATTCCAGTACATTAAGGAATGTTCAGGTGGTTTTGGTGTCAATAGCAAACACTGAACTAACTGGAGGGCTTTATTGGAGCTATATAAAAATGCTTCCCAGAGGGTTTTGGATTCATGCACTGAATTCTCCCCTCTTATACTGGCCAGCTAGCTAGGGAGCACAAGGCTCATTTTTCAGTGTGTTAGATCCATTTGAAAGTTGGCATTCTTGGTTATCTTACAAGGCTACTTGCACCATGCCACAGAACCTGCGGCAAAAACTTACTAATGTTCTTAACAAACTATATTTTGTGATTTTGATTTTTAAAGAAAATCCTACACCTTTTCATGAAGCCATCTATATGGCACATGTGACACAAAAACATCAGCTCCTGATAAGAATTTTATCATACTCTGTGAGACCTCATCTGATGATGCTGACCTGAGGACTGTGCTAAACATGGTGCCTTATTTGTAATAAATTCTATTCCTGGTGCATTTGGGAGGAACACAGCACGTTCTAGAGGGCCTCAGCACATCCTAGAGGGCCTCAGCACCCGCACTTCCACCACTGTGCCAAGGTACAGGAGGTGCTTCCCACAAAGGAGCTGTGCCCACCCTCCAGGCAGCCCCACTGCAGTGGGAATGGTCACTGTGCTTGCAATAAACATCCTGTTCCTCTGCAGTCTGCACGCTCAGGGAACAAAGTTAAGCCATAAAAAGGTTTTGCTGCTCATGAAAGATTCATGTCCTGGGGGATGCCACACTAGAGTGACGTGGCCAGCGGTCAGATCGCGACTCTGGCCTGTGGCCACAAGCCCAGCAGCAGCAATGGGCCATGCAAGGCTTCCCCCACTGCAGTCACGGGCCCAGAGCTGCAGAGAAGGGCATGGGGCCTGGGGGCAGCCTCCAAGCTCCTGAAGAAGCTCCCGAGATTTTCTGCATGGGTGTTTTCTGCACTGTAAGCCCTAAGGACACCTGTAAGTGACGTACCACCGGCGCCGTGTTCTGTCCAGGCAATTTTCAGACATGGCCTAACTCATACTGCAACCAGCTCAGGGAACTCATCAGACAATTCTGCCCAGACTTGATTAAAAACTGTAGCACAACTGGAACCTCCCCTGATTCGAATGGATTCAGGCAATGTTAGTCAACAGTCTCAGTGGCCTCAGGTGTAAATCTGAGGTTTTCTTTTTGGGAAGCAATGACAGTATTTTTCCAAGATCCGTTTCCTACTAAAGCAGTCATGAGTAAATCACCTGTAAACAAATACAAAACATAAACAAGGAGAGCCATGCAATGTTGTAAATCTCATAACCCGAAGCACAATTTTCAAAATAATTAACCAAAAAGTTTCAAGTCTTTGTCATCCTCCACATAATTCAACATGTATTATGCATGTATTTATCCTCCATGTAATTCAACATGTATCTGGGGCCAGCTCTCCCCACTTGTTCAGATTACCACAGGAATTTGTAACAAATTTTACAATGCTTTTGACCTGTATCAGCTTATTAAACTTTTATGAAAAATCAATGGAGTTCAATCATGTTACGAGCTGTTCTTCACACACGTGTCAGTGGCAAATGGAGAAGTTTATTTATCCCAAAGTCTAGAGAGAAGGTGTTGGATTGGATACAAGTCTCCATTCATATGAACTTACAAATGAAAATTTAAGAGAATAAAAGATAGGCAACATTGGGGAAAAACAGGAGACTGAGAATTCAGAATCAGTGTTTTTGAAGGAGAGGTGAGTTACAAGTTACATAGATTAAATTAATTAATTGCATTAGAAGAGGTTTCAAATAGCCACCCTACTGAGGTGTATTTTGATTCAAGGGGAAACAGGCAACTTGATCACATCTCTAGATCACTGGAAGGAAGGCAGAAGAAGCTGGGAGCATGCTTCCCCTTTCCTTTCTCCCTAAGGCAATCTCTAACTGCACAAGCAGGGTCATGTCTGTGCCCTTGTCTGGGCTGCCTCAGCCCCAGGACAGTGCTCTCCTGGCACACACTGCAGCTCTGCTGGGGAAAAGGAGCCCAGGCACCTCAGGGGAGACCTGACAAGGGCGAGACACCTCACCCATGGAGGGCAGGAGTGACACACACATCCAGACAGCCTGGCCTGGCCTGTGCCTGCCTGGGGAGCCCCAGAAACACCAGGGGCTGCAGAGCTATCACCAAATCAACCAACAAACAGAACTCCAAAAACGATCACCCCTTCACTTGGGCTCTGGACTGCAAGGCTACCATTGCTGCCTTACTGCTGTTCCTCCCTGGAGCCTGGGCACACAGACACACTCCAGGTCTCAGCTGCAGACACTGAAATAAAAAACCAAGAGCCAAAATCTGCAGAAACTCCTGCGGAAGTTTTGATACTTTAAGCTCCAGTATATTGAATACCCAGTGCACAACACATGAAGCTTTAACAGAAAAGATAGTGTCTCTTGTTTGTTCTATTTCTTTATTTTTCTTACCTATTGTTTTGTTTTTAATTTCCGTGAGTAAGCAGTATTGGTATCCTGCTGGCTTCCTGCTCAGCCACAGGAGAAGGAAGGGGAATTTTTGCAATAATTTAAAAATACACTGAAAGTATGAAAAGGTTAAGAATTCTGAAGGAAAAAAAAATAAACTAAACAAAAGCAAAGCAACCTGGAAAAATTAGCCTTTATCAAATGATCAGAGCAGATGAGAATTCTACAAAGAAGAGGCTGTCAAAACTGTGTCCTTAGTAAAAACATGCCCATGACATTTTAAAACAAGGCTGTGAACATACCTTGTTTTGTTTGCCTCAGTTTTATTTGGTTGGTTTTTGAAGTAAAATTGAGTGGTCTCCAACAAGCCACTCCAAGGTGCAGAAAAGTGAGATTACTACTCATGTTTCTCATAATGCAATATTCTACTGCAAATGGAAGAGAAATTTTTGTGTTTAGCACCTTGCCAAATCCACAGACTGTTTGCTTTTATGCCAGCCAGGTCTTTTTTTCCAGAAAGAGGCAGCCAAAATGCTTCATGTAGGCAAAAATTAATTTTGTTGTAAGTAAAAGAAAACAAAATAGTACAAAACAAAAGAAAAAAAAAACAAGTACCATGTTTTAATACCATTTTCAAAGATGCAACTATTTCACAACACTGCTTTCACCTCCAAAATAAAGGAAGGCATGAGGCTCAGATTTATATTAATTTGATTAACTAAAACATCTGGAGAGCCTATTTGCATGCCTTCTGCATTTCATTAGAGCCCAAGACCTTTCCTGCTGCAAACATACCTCAGCAAAGAGCTGCAGCTTTACTCAGCTAGAGTGGACAGGGGTCAATAGGCCAGCTCTGACCAGCAGCACGTCTGAAACTCGGGAGCTTTTTGCAGAGCAGCACATTTTTGTTACATTATTCTGCACTCTTGTATTTTTTGCCTTGGCTGCCTTCACTGTAGGAAACTGAAGTCCCCCTACAATATATTGCAGAAGGAACTGGTAGCAGAGCTTAGCCTTTAACAAAGTTGAGTTCATGTTGTTGCTGCATCCTCTGCTGCTGGTTTGGTGTCTTCAGCCTTGATTACTGTGGGGGAAAGCCCTAAATGGGATATTCTTTTGGCTTGATAGACAAAACATGTGTGCTGATGC
Source organism: Polioptila caerulea (assembly GCA_013397295.1). Lineage (NCBI taxonomy): Eukaryota > Metazoa > Chordata > Aves > Passeriformes > Certhiidae > Polioptila > Polioptila caerulea. The sequence continues at coordinate 81,923 of VYXF01006941.1, forward strand.
ATCTCACAATGTGAACATGGTCACCAAGGGAATTGCTGCTCAACCCTTCGAAAGTTCACTTGGGCACTGCAGGGTGTTTTCATGATCTTACAGGTACTTAGCAGACAATTGAGGAAAAGCATTTAAAATGCTATTTTCTGCAGTTTACATCAGGTACATCTATAATGTAAGTAGCAAACAATAAATGATGATAAAAATAGAAAAAGACAGTCAAACAATACTGAGATTACTGAAGGTATAAATATTCCCATCAGCTGTTGTTTAAGAAAATTTATCAAGACAACAGGGAATGTCTGGAAAGAGCCTCTGACCATCCTTTTAACTTCAAACAACATAGGAAACAAATCTGATTGCATTTAATCATTAGTTCAACATTCATTAAAACCAAATTTCTAAACCTCAGCTCTACTCTATCATTAAATATAATCAAGCTTAGGGAGGAAAGGAATCCATTCAGTTCTGCATATGAAAGATTTTTTTTTGTGTAATGACTTTTCCAAAGCTGGCTTGTGGATTGGGATGGTTTGTATAGGGTTTTTTGTTTGCCTTGGTTTCCTTTTGGTGGGGTGAGTTCTAAATGAGCACCAAGTTCAGAACAAAGATTTCAGATGTGAATCTTTGGTATTTAAGTTTCTACGAGGAGTGGCTGAGCCCACCTCAGAGGAGGGAGTCAAAACACCAAGGAATTAAGATGTCTCCAAGAGTCTTACACTAAGTTACACCAATCAATGCATAAAGCTGCTTAGTCTCACTCTCCTAAAATGGGAGCAATGAGATTTTAGTGCCCCATAGTGGTATCACTAAATTAAAATCCATTCATCCTTGGGAAGTGCTTAGGTACCATACCAAGAAAAATAAAAACCATATTAATGGTTTATTTAATTAATTAGCATAGATAGCCCTACCAATTTTAATGGAGTTATGCACAAACTAGAGAAATGTAATCAAAGGAAGAAACTCTTTCTTTCCATTTCTGCTGCCATTTTTGCCAGTCTTTATCAGTATGTCACAGGTTATAATATTTGATAGTGTAAGGGCCAAAAGGACCATTGACTTTGAAATGAGGCCAATTGACTGCAGCTGAAGATCATGTACAGTTCTGCTCCTACTGAGTGCAGTGAAAATATGGCTCCTCCTAATTCTGTCAATTTTCCAGAAAAGCTGCAAAATGCTCTCTTCTTCCTTGCAATTATGCAATTATATATGCATTATATATATGCAATGATACGTACTATGACTTTTTATTACACACTCCCTCTGCTCATGCCATATATTAATTATTGTAAGGCAAAGTCCACTGTTAAACTTATAAAATCCAACCTCATTGTGGTCCTTTTATATCAATCAGGGTAGCAGTGTTAAAGGTCTAATTTCTAGCTACAGTAAAGCAACAAAAGAGGTGGAGGGAGGAATATGGAGTTCATTGTCAGTCATTTTATCAAACAGCATCCACATTTGCTTGGAAGTGAGGCCTAATTAGCAATCTCCTTCCTCACTAACTACCCTTCTTTAGCTTTTAAGCCAGGCATACAGGCCATTAACAAAAGCTCTTTGATACCTATTAAGAAAGCTCATTAAATTTAGTCAAACTTTACCTTTAAAGAAAAGCATGGCTTAGCCAATGCAGAGCAACTCTGACAGCCCTAACCTCGCTATAATCAAATTTTTTTCTCATTGTGCTCCAATTTAAAGGGAAAGAACAAAGCACCATAAACTGACAGATCCCTTTGGTTTTCAGTTCACTTCATTGGATGTGGGAATTAAAAAAAAAATAGATAAATAGAAGATGACTATGTAGGAGCTATACTGCTGAACAATAAAAAATTCTTACAGTCTCTGTCAATGGAAGAGCTTCATAAACATAACAAGCAAACTGCTCTTCTAGGAATGTCCCTTTTTGCTGAAACATGTTTAACCTCATGACAGATGGAAACATGGAAATGTGTAATATACAAAAAGCTTATTTTTAAATTACTAGACCAGGTTTCAATTGCTGATAACCTCAGGTCGGATATACAATAGGCCAGGCCTCTGTGAAGCAGTAAACTTGGCATCAGTTCTCTACATTCAGGCATAGGCTGATCAGATTTTGTTTTGCAAGGGTCATTTAATTAGTAGTATCAGTAACTCTTACTGGCTTAACATTATCTTCCTTTAGCTAATGATACCGTCGTGCATGTGTTAAATAAAACAGGAATTAACAAAATTCCAATGGCTTACTTAAATGATAAATAACAAACCATTTTAAGGAAGAAATCTCCTAGGGAGTGCGGAAAAACCTGCAGCTGAAGGCAGGCGAGTCAGGATGTGTAACTCTGCACAGGCATAAACAGGAAACAGAGCAGCTTGCATTTGGATTGACAATCTGGCTCCAAAAGGCTCATCTACCCCGGGCACAAAGCTTGACCCCTGTCAAACACAAAAACCATGGCTTTGGAAGAGTTTTCTGTCCAAATGCCTCTCAGGGCTCCCTTACAGAAAGTAAAATATTTCTTTCTCTATCATTCTGCATGGTCAGGAAAGGTCTTGCTCAGAGAAATACTGAAGATTAATGATGTCATCTTTATTGTAAAACATTTCCTTATGCATCCACTTCCTACAGTTTTGGCAATAAACTCCCTGGGATGGAAACATCAGAGATTAATCACTTTGTAATGCAGAATAATATTCAGTTCTTTTATTGTCATGTTCCAACACAACATAGGAACTAGCCTGACTTTACAGAAAATAAATCTCAAATGCTCTACCTTCAGTTCCACCAGGGTTTAATCCTACTACTTCTACCTATTTCACATTTCTGAGGCACTGACCCCATAAGAATTGAACATTGTACAACCCCATTATGTAAAACCTTTACCCTGGTGTTTCCAGAGCGTGTGTCCTGCACACAGAGCTCACCCTACTGCCAGGAGCTGATCTCTGTGCAGAGAGTGCACTTTACTCACCAGGACAGGAAAAGGAGCAAAACCACCCAGGACAATCAGGTGAATCCCAGAGCTCTCATGGCACAGATGCATCGTGGCCCTTCTGCAGGTAATGATGTCTGTAAGGAGTCACCCCAGCTCTGAAATGACATGAGCATTGTGGAACTTCCAGCACATTCAGGAACAGCAGTAACTTCATTCCTAAGGACGTTAGCCAAGACAAGGATTTGTTCTTTGCACAACAGAGTATGGAAAGGAGATCTAGCTGTGCAACAAAAGAATAATGAGAGGAACATGGAAAACAGGGGAGTTTGTTCTGGTTCTCTGCAACACTTTGAAGAGTGTGGGGGAAAATCCTACAAACAAGGTTTTCAAATAAATAGCCTAAAGTTAAATATTTAATAAAGCTCAGAATGAAATGGAACTAACTTCAAAAAGCTTTGCAAATCAAATTTGAATCTGGGAATCTCATGCTCAAAGCTTCTGAGAACAGGAATTAGTCTTGTATCAGCTAGAACACACCAGGAAAATGCACTATTTGCCATATCCTCTTTGCAACTAATAGTCAAAACAGATAGTAAAATTTAATATTTTTACTTATACTGGTCATATGCTGTTGTCAGAAAGGAAAATAGCTCTGTAACACATTACATTCTATTAGAAGTACCTCTGTTTTGTAAGATTTTAAAAACGCAAAGCAAGATTCAGACAGTTTAAATCATTCATTCATACATTTACAGCTTCAGAAATCTTCTCCAAACTATAAACATCTTAGAGTATTGTTAGCATACCCCACACAGACCTTCAGAACGTATTTGCAGTAGCCCTGTTGTGGTGCTGCAGAGCTCTGTTTATTTAAAAACCATCAAGTGAGATAGGATTTGTCTCTCAGAAGAAATAAGCACGTTTTTGTCCATTTAGTGAAAGTTAGTGCTACAACTAACATGTAGGTGAATGACATATGGGATAAACAGCACAGATATTATAAAGAGGTAGTGAATGCCAATATCAGATTCTTGTGATCTAAAAATGGTTCAGTTTTTCTGTTTTATTATTTTTAGGATGGTGACCAGTAACAGTTAGATGTACAGGGTGCAAATAAAGAAAGTTCTTACCTGGAAAGGCTAGGGATTTAATTTGTTCTTCTCTAATACCTTAATCTGGTACTTGTGGGGAGGAGGGAAGGCTAGTCAGGTTTCATTTTACAATTAATTGAAAAAACAGTTGTTTTTATTTTACAAACAAATACCCCACAGACGGATAACAGCTTGCACATGATCTTCCAGTCATATATTTGAAATAATATTATATCTCTCAATTCTTTAAATCACTTTTAAGGGATTAAAAATTATGGGATATTTTTAGTGCTTTAAGCATTTTTTGGTCGTTTTTTTCAAGAACAGTATATGATTAATCAGAAATCACACTTGTAAAATACAGCACTGTTTTGGAATGATTTCCTCATTCACAGTCTCCCTCAGAATTTTATTGCAGCCTCATGAAAACCAACTGAATTTATTTCAGCAAGTAGAAGACAAGGGATGTGGACTTTCAGCAGAGCTGACACCGGGAACAAGGGTCAGAGGAAGGAGGTGTCCAGTGTCCGTTTGTGACTCCACGTGTGAATCACGTTCAGGACAGCAGGAGATGTCCCAGGGATGAAGGCAAAGCAGCCCAGGCAGCAGCACCTCCATCAGCTGGCCAGGGAGCAGGGGGCACCCTGAGCTGGGGCAGTGGCACAGCCCAGCCTGGCAGCCACCAGCTGAGTGCCCACGGGCACGGCACGGGTGGGACGTGCCTGTGCTGGGGGAAAAGCAAGGGGAAGTGAGATGGCACCATCAATTACGATATTTGAAAGCGTGAGATTAGCATACAATGACCAATTTCCTATTGAAGAGGTGAAAAAACCCCTCCGGTGGCATGTATTTAAGGCATATTCAGAATTTACCACACAAGCAACAATAGTTTAGAAACGCCTGCTCCGAGCTGAGGATGGAGCTAAGCACCCCAGGAGTGACACAATATAAACTTCAGCACATGAAATACTGGAAGTTGATGTAAACAGCTTTTAATAGCAGTGAACATTTGCTGGCTTTGTTTAGACCATCTGGATGTTCCATTGTGTTCAGAGCAGCCCCGACTGCCGTCGGCTGACAGTTGATATATGTTAAGCACAAGCAAAGTGCCTCGGCCACTCCAGGGACCCCGAGGAGAGAGAACTTTGCAGGGTTTGTGGAATACGCTGGCAGTCCGCAGCGCAGTCGCCTGCATCCTTAATGGCTTGCAGCCAAAGTCCTCTGGCTTTTTTTTTCCTTTTTTTCCTTTTTTTTTTTTTTTTTAAATCAAAGCTGGGTTTTGCTTTTACTGTTTGAAAGGTTAGGAAAACTATGCCAAAGTTCTTCCAGGCAGCTTGGAGAGCAGCAGCTGGCAGGAACGATTTTCAATATGGAGCAAAGAATAAAGAGAACGACTAATCCTGAGAGATTGCAGGTTTCACTCGTTTTACATGCAATGTGGCTAACAGCCACGGGAATGCCACAAAAGGAAAAAATTACTTATTAGGGCACTGATGGAATTGTTCTGAAGAAAAGATAGGAAATCAACAGTTAGAAGCATGGAGATTTTCCCATGCCTATCCAATAATACACTACATTATATGCTGCTACATTTTGGATAATTGGCAATCAGAGCTGTATATCAGGCACTCTGGCCATTTAACATTTAATCACTGATTGTGATGAAATTGTGATTATGAAATGCTTTGACTCCTGAAATTAGAGGAACTATGTAAAGTATAAATTTTTCATTATTATTATTATTATTATTATTATTATTTTGTTGTTGTTCTGCATTTTTACATAAACAGCCCTTCAGTTCCGTTTTATCCAACTAATACTTTCAGAAAGCAGAAAAGGCAGGAATCTGAAAACTTGGATGCATTCACATACCAAAGAAAGTATTTTCAACTCTTGGGTAAAAATCTGAAATCGTTGCACTCAGCCTTTTCTTAGGGTGCTGATCATACAGTGCAGAACTGGTTTTCCACCTCTGGAAATATTCTTTATTAAATCACATGAGACATTTGGAATATCAGTTAAAATATAATTTGATTTTTAAATCTCAAATCAACATGCACAAACATATTGAAAAACATGGGGAAAATCCCCCCTGAATGCTCATAGGATACGATTTCCTTTCTCTTTCATTCATACTGTTACATTGTGTCTTTTTTTTTTTTTTTTTTGTCACTGGCTTTTTCCTGCAAAGTTTAGCTGTTACACGTTTGACTCTTACAAGCTGCTGCAGCATCCTAATTATCCACCAGAAAAAAGGTAGCACACGAGCAGCAACACCCTCAGGTTTTTACAGGACACCTCAGCTCTGACAGGGGCTGAGAGCACAGATTCCTTCCCTTTCTGCTCCAACAGCCTCCCGAAGGTTATTCCAAAGGGTTCCAAGCAGCACTGGCTCCTAGAGCCATCCATGTGAAACCATCCTGCAAGGATGGAGCTTGTTTCAGCCACTCTGAAGAGACCAAGCAAACACTATGTGCGTGGCAATTTCTGCCGCTCTGCAAAGAACATTCTCTGCCCTTACTTTTAGTCTATCCCAAAGAAATCATGGTAATAGGAGCAGAAATACTTTCTTCTCTAAAGATTACTGAGAAACCCTCTAAATTCTATTTGAAATCTACAGAAAATTGTCCTGCAAATTATATGCATTTGAATTTCTGTCATCCTTTTCAGATGTAATGAAAAGATGCAATGTGTGTGAATGAAGCCAGCAAGTAATAGAGTCCTTATTTAAAGAATGCTTCACAGAACTTCCAAAATATCCACATCTTCCAGAATTAGGTCAAAAATACACATGATCAGCTCATTCTGCATTCAAACTCAAAATCATGATCAGATTGCAGCATGCAAATACAGACCTCCACTACTGCCAAGGAGTCACTACAGCTGCAGTTAATAATGTCCAGCTCATTTGCACTGCTCACCTAAATCAGTGGGACAACCCAACCCACCCAGCTGGATTTCTGCTGGAAGACAACAACACACCCACCTTTCCAGTGTGCAGGTAACTTCTGAACCTTCTCCTCCACTGGTGCAATGTGCTAGCTTTTATAATTCTGCAACAGGACCAGTTAACACAGGATTGCCTGGTTTTAGTATTATTTCTATTTTGGACAGATTTCCAAAAGCACAATGCACAGCTAATTAATCATTAAGAAATGCCTATCTCTTTGTGATTTGAATTTACAGTTCTGCTAAGATTTCAAATAATTTTATTAACATTAAATTAGTGCTGCAATACTAAGGACTTCAACTGCAAACAGTAAGTTTTATCTAATTTCCAGAAAGGTAGGCACAGAGAAGGCAATTTGGTCAAAGGGCATAGGATGTCTCCCTGGCTCCCTTCCAGAGAACACCCATCCCAGACACTGCTCATGCACCACCTCTTCCCAAGTGTTATTTCAAATATTCCTTTCGTATCTCCCCTTTTTTTCAGTGTAAAACTTCTGAGGCCCAAACTGACAGTTCAATGAGACCTGGCCTGAGCTCCAAAGACATCACACCAATCTTCCATCAAGTGACAACTGCACCTCACCCCTGATGTTCATGGCAGCTATTTATTTGCAGGCCAAGAAGTTTATGATCACGTATTCTGCCCATTTCCCTCTGTTGTTCCAAACAAATATCCCATCCTTAATTACACTACATCCTTTTCTTAATTCTTTTTAATCTGCCTAGTCAGCAGAAACAGCCCCACAAGACAGTTTTCTTCCATTCCACAGGCCATCCTTGTACTGTCCAACACAGCTACAACACACAGTTATTTTCTTAGCAGAATATTAAGGTTTAAAAAAATTATCAACCAATTAGGATTATATCAGACAAGAAATCTATGATAAATTAATAAATCATGAAATAATTTGCTCTTTGAAAACCAATATAATCAATAGTTTTCATGCTATTTTATACAATCATGTGGTTAAGCAAAAGAAAAATGAGGACATTGTTAAAATATCTTATCTCAGAAAATGTCAAAGTTACTGCTTTTTTTTTTGAAAGAATGCACTGAGTGTTGCAAGTTTATCAGCATTCACACACAAACTACTTGAGTATTTAATTTTTTGTATTTTTGTAGCAATGTAATATCTCAAAAGAAATGTAATTTAATCGGATTCAGAAGAAGTTATTCAATAAATGATAAATGGATGTACTGTAAAATGTAATGTCACCTAGTTAAAAAAGAAAAGAGAGAGAAGATGCTAATTCTGCTGATGAAGATATTGTTTTTCCCCTCTTGTGCCCTATTCATTATGCAAGGCTGCAGAATATGAAGTACAGTGTGTGATCCGGGCGATCTAATGATCTCCCACACCTGCTCATCTGGTACAATTTTAATTAACACTCCAAGGAGGTTTGTCAAGAGTAATCAAAAACATTGTCGCTTATAAAGCTGTGGCAAGAAATCAATAGTTTTCATCAGAAAAGGTAAGGTCTGGCATAACTGAACCATTTAATTGCTTCATTCCAATAAACAAAAACTGCACATTTTAATGACTTGATTTTGGAGATCAATATCTAACCACATATTGCATTGAACAGCAACATGTGGTGGGATATTCACAGCCATTTTAATTCCGAATGAAGCATTCCTCTCTTTTTATTTCATCTGGAATGGCAATAGGTTGCTGAACCTATGCAGGGCTATGATTTATATCCAATGGGTGACCTCTAGGGCCGTAAGACTCGAACGGGTGACTAGTTCTCAATGGTAAGCTACTGGCACTTGACAAAGTGCATGAAGCAGAATGAATTTACTTCTCTTTTCCTCAATCATCAACAGGCTCTGTCCTGACCCCCATACTGACTCCTATAACAAGATCTCCTGTCTCTGACTGAAAAATTTACTGTCACGTCTACTTTTCATTGAGCTCAAGTGAGTACTTCTGTCACCTTCAGTGAACTGAGTCTGTAAAAGATTTAACTAAACACCAGTCACACTTTCAAAACTAAGCAAGAACAACTCATATAAAAAATAACACTTTGAAGCACTTCTATTTCTTAAAGTGCAGGAGCTGTGCCTTTTTATTATGGTTCTGCTTCTTCTTTGTCATTAACCTGTTAAAAGCCACCCCTTCACAAAGAAATGAATGGAAGACCCACGGTATAATGCAAATATCACAGCATTAGTAAAACCCATCAGGATTGGAACACTCCTCCTGGGTACAAAGGCAGCCAAAGTTTAAATGCTTGTGAACTATGAAAGATTCAACAACATGGAATTTTATACATGGAGATAACACCTATAAATCACACAGTCATTGAAATTAATGATCGGATTTTTATACAGTGTACAGCATCACCATGCTCAAAATATGTTTATGTATAGAAAGGATATTAACAAAACTGTTTTAGTTAAAGCAGGATTTGCAAAGCATTTTTTCCACATAGTTTCAATAATCACAGCATAGAATACCCTATGCCTAGATACATATAAAAGCAAGAATGGTATATCTTAATCATTTTAACTAGTATTTTACTAGTATTTTAACTTTATAAACTAATAAAACCCAACATTGCAAAAACCCTGTCAACAACAAGGCAATTAAAAGAATGACACTTGATGGTTTATTCCAACATCTCACTAAAGCCTTACACAAAATTTTCACTCCCTCTTTAATTTTCAATTCTTCTACCCTCCCTGCTTCACAGCTTCTGGCTATTGGCTTTTACAATCTGTCCCTAGGGAGCCAGGAGTTATTACCCCTGTCGATGGAAGAGAAAGGGATGTTATTCCCCTGTCACAGTCTCCGGCTCCAGCAGATTCCTAGCTCTGATCTATAGCCTTCATTGGAGAAAAGCGGCTGACATGCTGTTCGTTTCCAGCCCTGTCAGAGCCGTCTGCCCAGGCTACTGGCATTACTTACTGGAGTCAGAGTCACAGGAGTCAGACCAAAAATTGGAGAAGAAAACACTATCTCCACTTCCATTTGGGTAAATATGAGAGAGAAATGTCTACTGCAAAGCATGCAGGGTTTCAGGAGGTGCTATGTGCCCTGCACGCTTTGAATCTGAGCTTAGAAACAGCTGAAGTAGTATCTGAAATTATTTATGACTGCAATAGAAATATTGTATAAACCAGATAGACCCAAAGGATACAGAACAGTTCGTGAGCTGGGCTTAAGCAAGTTCAACAGTTCCTTCAATGCTGTTTTAACAAAGTACTGCTTAATTCTTTACTGCTCCCTTTTAACACACATTCACAGGACTGCTCCATAAAATGGGCAGAGGCAGCACGAGATGGCTGTGGCTCGCTTTGTGTGCTGCCTGTCATCCCACAACACAAATCTGTGCATCAGCATTTGGCATGCAGCATTTTACAGCACTCCCAGAGTAAATCTACTGTGCATTGTAAACTCTCTATAAGATGACTGTACAGGTGCTGCTTTAGTCCCTCTTACCCTTCATGTGCTCAGCAATACCAACTGACCCCTTGCCTCAACAGCTGCCCAGTAGTGGAGGGCTTGGCTCTGACCTGCACTGCCCTCTCTGCTCAGACACTTCTCTCAATAGCTACAGCCAAAAACATTGGGCTTGGTGTGGCTGTCAAGCAAGAGGTGGTGCTGGATCCCAAGACAGCCATTGCTGTATTTGCAAACCTGCAAAAAAACCCAACAAAACTCAACAGACCAAGCAGATTCTGCCTTGAGGAACCTGTTACTAACTTTATTCAAGAAAAATGTGAGGGTGCTGAGGAGAGAATCTGACTATTCAACATACAAAAGTTTCCAGGAGGAGAAGTAAAAGTACAGAAGAGGCTTGTTTATGTCTGAAAGGTGTGGGAAGGAAATAGGAAAAGTATCTGAAAGCATTCATGAGGTCAAGAGATTTAATTCTTTTGGAAAACACCAATTATACTTGAAAGAGCATGGAAATTCCCATCCATGATTTTATTCTCCTTGTAAATCCCCTCCTATATTACTTTAGCATAACACTGGAAATAACAGAATCTTAAAAACAGCAAAATCTCCCTTTGAACACGGAGTCTTCAGCCACCTCATGGCAGGATACAAGGCAAATTCAAACTACACTTTTGAAAAGGTTGCAGAGTCTCTATTTCTCCAGACAGTTTTCTTCCATTTGAGCTTAATCATCACCACCTCCAGGATTTCCCCTCCTCATTTTAGTTCCTAATGATGAACTAAAACATCTTTTATACATTCTATGTTAGAAATACATTGCATCTCCAAGTTACATCTCAGACTTAACTGATTCATTTCAACTGCTTTAAACACCTAAAAAATGACACTGCCCTGCATTCTGCAGTCACATGGTGGAGTCTCCTCCAGAAGATGATCCCAACCAACCCCAGCTGTGCCCAACATTACAGCTCCAGCACACCCACATCTATAAAGGACTGACAATTTAAAGCTCCCTTTTAAGAGAATATCAAGGTAATAAAATTCAAATCCCATATTCTAAATCCATTTCTCATCATCAAAAGCAAGTGATTACTGCTGGAATTAGAATTGGGCCTCTCCTTTAATCCAGCAATAACCACCATATGCTGCATTATTGTAGAAGCAACAAAGAATGGATGCATCTCAAGCTCAGCAACACATCATATTAACCCAAGTGTTTGTTACACTTTTTTTTTTTTAATCAATAAAATACCCAAAAATGTCATTAATAGATGGCAAATACTCTTTCTTTTATGAATGCTTGTTGGGTACCTTACTTGTACCTCAAGGAGCACCAAATAAAACTATTTCTATCCTTTCCACATGCATCAAAGCACAAAGGATGGTATGAAAAACTCTCAGCTTACTCTGCAAACACCACAAGAAACAGTGCTTGCTTTCAAATCTAACCTCTTTGTTCAAGACCACAGGAAGAGTTTCACCTTGATGCAGAACCAGCTGAAGTGATTGTGACTGTGGTGGGTGGGTGGCAGAGACAATGAGGCAGATCAAAGAGGTCAGAAGGCAGAAAATGTGGTTTAATATGTCATTTGATATTTAACAGTGTATGCAGTGAAACTCAGGGTAGATGACTGAGAAAGAGAGAGAAGGAAGGCAAACCCATTTTGGGGAAAGCAATCTGCTAACACCAGCAGGGCTGGCCTGTCTCGAAATGAAGCTCGGCAGGCAGCGCCAGAAATCCCCAGGAGCTGCCCCTCCTGTTACAGCCACCAAGATGCCCATGGGGAATGTAAATTACTGGGGTGTGAACCATCCCTGCATCCTCTGTGTCTCCACACAACTCCATCCTGGAGCGCTGTCCTGCAGTCCCCAGGCAAAAGAACAATCCCTGGTGGTTTTGCTGTGTTTCAGCTCTTCAACAGCTCTCAGAACAAGCTGGGAGCTTTCACATGAAACGTGCATCCCTTCAAAAGGAATGGGTCCTTTCCTCCCCTTTAGAAATGTTGTTACCCTCAGATTACAAGGTCTCTGCAATGTTACTCCATAAAAGCACAAAATCTGTGTGATAGCTACACTAATTACCATAAACCTCTGCCTAATGCTGCAACTTCTGCAGACAATATCACTTTGTGAATAGTCTTTATGTTTGATGTTTTGGTGGACAGATGGAGAAGTTAATCTATTCCTTACAGTATGGTTATTTTGAACAAATTCTACAATGGTCTATCATTTTTCATTACTCTTTGATCAAGCAAGTAATATTTAGCACTTTACTTATACTTTTTCAGTAAGAAAAATATTAGTATAGGGTGAAGGTTAAATTAAATTTGTATGCCCATGTGAAGAGATATTACTGTTGTCTCATAAAGAAGATACATAATTAAGCCTGTGAACTGCATGATCAGTTCCATCGTTAGCAGAAGGGATTTCTGAAATCTATATTGATTTTTGCCTGTGAATCTGCATTAGCCTAATCCTCATATACAAGCACTATGAATCCACAAGGGATCGATTTTTTTTCCTCTGGTCCACAAAAATCTCACAGCTGAATTTTTTTCCTGAAAATTGATGACAGACCAAGGTGTTTTCCAAACACTATTTGGAAAAAGTATAAGTTGTAGGGGAGCTTTCTGCTGCAGAACCTGATTTGAACATGTGGTCATTGCTTCCACAGTGCTTTGCACAGGCAAATCATGCTTTGCTTGCACTACTTTAAAAGAGATCCAAAATCAGTTTCCCAAAAATTAGATTAACTTTGAAAAGTGCTGGTAACCTCGAAATGACAGTGAAAGCTCTCTGAAACAGGGATCATAAAGGATCATAATGCTGACTTCCTAACAGCAGCCTTCATACCACACTCCAGAATTTGAAATTGGTGTTCTAGAAGTCAGCATTTTTTACTTGAAAAGAATTGCTTTGGACCCAAAGTTTTCAATTTTGCATCTAAATACTTATCTCAGTATATGTACACTCCTTTTTTATCTCCCCACTCCATTGTTTTTTGGGGTTTTTTTCTTTTAGTTTGTTTTGATTTCGTTTTTAATAAACAGAAGCTGACTTGTAACTACAGGGAACCCAACACATCTGTGAGAAGGTTGACAAAGAAGGGAAGTCAGATGCTGTGATAGAAATTCATTTTACAGTTCCTTTAGGAATCTAACTCCAAGAGGCAGCATGTGTTATTAAAAACAAACTACTTGCGGTAAAAATCTATTTCTGGGGATTGTTTACTGAAATGAAATGTTTATTCACTAGGGCAGTATTTAAAGCTCCACTGATAAGTGCAAACTGTTCCTGAAAAGATACAAGGTGTAATAAAATGCAAAAGGGAAGTGGTGGCAATATTAGCTTTGCACCAATTAATTTCCAGTAATTTCAGATTTCATGTCTGTAAATGAAAGGAAATTTCCAGTAACAGGGAAAGGAGGCTTGCTGTGTTTGCTATCGTGTAATTTTTAACACTTCCAACTTACTTCCTCACAGAAGGTTCAAAATTATTTTCAGGACTATTTTATAACTGAGGCTGAATAGAGCAAAGCATGACATTGAAAAATAGACTTAATTATTCCTACCCAAAAAATTCTTGGCATAGGCCCACTTTGTATCAGCTTAAAATACCCTGTGCAGTTCTATTGGCAGGATCATGTGTTTACAAGCACTGGATTACAGGAGTAACCACACCTCCAGGCTAATTTAAAACAATTTCTGCTAAATGGAAACAGTAGGCCCCGGGTTCTTTAATTTGGAAGGGGAGGAGGGGAGGAAAACAGCACAGGATACAAGAGGAGATGTTCCTATTATAACTCCCAGTTCATCAGAATATCACACAATAAAGGGCAAAAGATCCATTTTAATCTGAGGTGATGCAACAAGACTTAATTCGAGTAACAAAGCTTTTTTTAGGCCGACAAAAGTGCATAAAAATAGATTCTGGTTTGTTAAGGAAAATCACCTCAGCACATATCCTCCTCCCAAAGCATTCACAGCAACCCCTGCAAGTTATTAATTTGTCACAGGATATTTTCTCTCCCTAACTAGGCACACTCCAGCAGTATTCTCAGAATGTCTGCAAGTGCTGTTCCAGAATAAATGTGTACTTACACAACTTAATGGTTTATATCTCATTGTGAATTTCTCATTGGAAATACTCATTTGGATGCATTTATACAGTAAAGCACTAATGAGGAACAATTCTAAAAAAACAAGAATAATGAATGAGTTTTATTCTCTCAAAATAAAGAAGTTCCAGGAAAATTTTCAGTATCCCATTCTGACTCTGGATTCTCATCACTTGGCCCACAGACATACAGACTTTCAGACCAACCCAAAGATCAGAAGCAGCAGAGCCACCCAAGCACAGCTCAGTACCTGAGTCCCAGCAGGCTGAGATGCTGAAACTCTGCTGTTGTCTAGGACAGAGGGACTGTTCTCAACACCCAAATTACTCCAGACATCTCCTCATCACTACCAAGGACACTAGAGCAGGAAAAGTACAAATTCCCAGTGTAATCACCTCTGGTAGCTGAGGTGGCTGTTCCTCCTTCCCTATTTTGCCCTGAATTACAGGACACTCTACCACAGGCACAGTATATAGACAGTAAGCCTTCATAGCCATATTCTGATTAGAAGACACACATTTTAAAACATGGAGTAGTTATTCCTACTGTGAAAGCCTAAAATAAAGATTTCCCTTTGTCTAGTGGGTTTTTTTCCCCTATTCTCTCTGGCTCTTCTTTTTTTTTGTTGGTTTTTTTTTCCCTTCTTCTTTTTAAAATAACCCCTATTGACCACTGCACTACTGATCTCTTTGGCATCAGAAGGAAAAATGCTGAGGATGTTTGTCAGCCATACTGTCATGGAAGTCAGAAGCAGAGATGTAAGAGAAGAAAGATTATCACATTAGACATAGAAAAAGAAAGATTAACCTATGAGAACTGTAGAAGCAGAAAGATGAGCAAAAAGTGGGGGACTCAGTGGCTCCAGGGGATTGGTAATGGGTCAGACTGCCTTTCCCCTCTAGATCACTGGCTCGCATCCAGCCCACATCAGTAGTGACTGAGTGTCATTACCACCTGATGGATTTTTGGTGACCTCTGCAAAAATGAATTGATGGTTTCAGTCCAGCTGAATAAATGTTCCCATCACAGCAGGTACACCACTGTCTCAGCAGAAGGAAGGGAGCAAACATGGAGCAGAAAAAGTACCTCTATTCCTACAAACCAGTTTAATACACAAAAAGTCCACTTACAAGAAATGCCATGGATTTATTTAATACCTTCATAGCTAGGGGATTGTGCTTCGTTTTTGCAGCCATCCCTCAGTGTTCTCCAAGCATTTGTCCTGAATTCTCACAGGCAACAGGCTGCCCACAAGCAAGTCAGTGCACTGCAACTGAAAGTCTCTTTAGGGACAATCTGAAGTTGAAATTATATCACAGGTTATGGAATTGTTGCTTAAGTTGCTCCCAGAAAAGCCCCCTAAGATAATACACTTTATACATGCCTCTGAAAGAGTTCTGTTGAAAGGTTGTGAAATACTCCCTTGCCTGAACTAAGAATTAAAATCCCATTTTCCCAGCAATTGGAAAAGACAACCCATGTGAACACTCCCTCCAGTGTAAATTCAAGATGCATACATTGTGTCAGAGCATTACATGTGCATGCAGAATTAAGATAGATTTAGAAAATGTGGCTGGAATATTTAGGAAAACACCTAAAATTGCCTGGGCCCTTCAAGCAAGAGTTCAGCAGGTTCCTTCTCCCAAGCAAGCAGGAACCCAAATGGTTCCTGGCAGGGTATTTGGAAGGCTGTGAGCCCCTCCATGCTTCTTTCTTCAGGGGCATTCTATTCCAATCTCTCCACATGCTCTAATAAAAATTATCTAACTTGGGGGGAAAAAAGGAAATTATATAAAATTAAACAAATACCAATCAAAAGAGGTTGTTGTCCAGCTTGCTGAAGTTACAGGAAGAGGCTGGAGGAAACTCAGTGATAAAGGACAGCTGATATGGCAAGCAGAACATCAAATAAAGTGTTTTTTCAGAAACAGCCCTTACATACACCTTGCTGTAGTACTACTTCA
Source organism: Polioptila caerulea (assembly GCA_013397295.1). Lineage (NCBI taxonomy): Eukaryota > Metazoa > Chordata > Aves > Passeriformes > Certhiidae > Polioptila > Polioptila caerulea. The sequence goes on from VYXF01006941.1 coordinate 98,361, forward strand.
GACATCCTAACAAAATAAATTGAGGGGTGATATTTAACAGAAGTTACAACAGAACAAGGGACACTTACATTTTTACTTTTTACATTACTTTTTACTTTTTTTCTTTCACAATAGAAAAACTATTTGAAGCTCACTTATTCTACAAAATAAGTGTGCAGAATTTGTGGGGAAAGGAGGAAATTTTTATTGTGATAGCACAAGATTTCCAGATGTTGGGTCCTTTCCTTCACAAGAGACTTTCACTGAGCCAGTCTAGAATGGGATCATACCACCAAAACAAAGAGAATTTTTACCCAGACCTGCATTTCATTGAAATGAAAAAAATTAAAATGACAGAAATTCCCTCCCAGCCTCAAAAAACCAACCAACCATCCAAAAAACCCAAACGAACAAGAAAACCAAGCAAAACCAAAAAAGATCACGTGGTTTTAGGCAGAACTCAACATCTTTAGTTACATTTCATGAGGTGTCTCTGTCCTGAGCACCCAACAGCAAGAACCCCAAAGTTCAACATGAGGTTCTCTCACTAGCCCCTGCTCTTTCAGCAACAAAAACACAAAACTAGGAGGTGAGAATAAGGATTTCTGATCTTAAAAAGAAAAGCCTCCATCATTTATCATGAGACTAAAAGGCTTGACACTTCATTTTCTTTGTCATTTATTCAAATGTTAATAGGAATTCTTGCAGGCTCAGTGACCCTGTTTCTTGAATTTATTCTGTTTTTACCCAAGGTAAATAAGCCCTTGTATTTTTCTATCTCATTACTTCTTCAGAGGCAGAAGTTTCTTCTTAGAGGCAATGAAAAAAGTTGTGTAAGCTGGAAGAGGAAAGTGAAACTGTTGTGAAGAATGCATTTTTGTTTGCTTTGGGGTTTTCTGTTTGTTTGTTTGTTTTTGGTGGGGGGGACAGGGCAGGCTGTTTTTTTGTCTTTACACTACCAGCTGATATTGTGAGGGAAGATGGAGAGGGGGGAGTGATTGGGTTTTCACTGACCTGAATAAATTGCTCAGCTATAGCCAAGAGGTGTGATCAAGGATTATATCATGTGTATGCTCAAGTATAGTCACTGCAAAATCTCCATGAAAAGCCTTGACTTCACTCTTTCTTCAAAAGCATTTCATTCTAAGCTTCCATCACCATTTTTTCTTTTAAATCTGTACTTAGTTCTTCCCATTACCTTTTCCCAAGAGCAGAAGCAGTTTTAAGTGTCAGAACTTTTTGGACATCAACATTTTGCTTCTTTAAAGGAGAAGGAACAAATACATCCCTGTTTTAACAAGTCTAGACAAATATTCTCATACAATGAAAAAGTGCTGCCTTAAGATTTTTCCTTTAGTACCTCAGAACCAAACAGAAAATACCAACATGGAAAAACCTTAAACTGTATATTTCTGTGCTGACTCTTTGTTTATATGCAGCAAAGAGAAAATCACTAGCACATGTCTTAGCTGTTCCAAATTAAAGCTCAACTTTGTCACCCTTACTAAACCAAAGAGCTATTATTCCTGCAAATTAGTACAATGGTACTATTCATTCAGGTAAATACTGTTCCACATAAGGACTGAAGAATCAGGACCTGCAAGAAAGCAGCACATTTTAAATTGCCTTGCTGATCTCCCTTTTCAAAGAGAAAATGAAGATCAGTCACTCAACCTGAGGGATGGAGTCATAATCTGAAATCTGAATACACATATAGAGATTACTGCTAATTTTAAAATACCTTCCCACCAGAAAAAGAATATCTATATATATATAATTATACATAAACAGATATTATGTATAATTGTATCTTTTATTTACCTAGAAAAAACATATAAAATAAAATATTTGAACCTCCTTACTTAAAGCATAAGCGCTCGATCAATTTGTACATGCTACACCTTCAGACACAGCAAAATAAGCAATCCCCTTGGGGTCTATAAGCAGCTAAGTAGCCTGGCTCAATTGTCTTGTCATACCTTGTAGTCTCCTCAACTCCTTTGTTCTGGTATCCACAAAGCTTTATTAAAGTAGAGTTGAGTCATTTGCTCCCTGCAATTCCAACAAACTGAGCCAAATGAACCATGCTCAGCCATCTGGAACCCCTTCCTCCAGAGTTTGCTCCCTTTGGGCTGCAGAATCAGTCTATTACCCCTCCATGACAGGATCCAGAAACTTGCTACCACTACAGGACCTCAATTACAATTCCCAGCCCGGGTATTGCTGTCAGGGATTCTGCAATGCAACAGACACTGCATTTGTACCTCACGTTACTGCAGAGCTATTAAAGCCTTTGCACTTGGGATTCATGGACAGCATTACAGGGCCATGGACCAGAGGAGGGGTCTGCACTGCCTCACGGGGCTTCAAGGTGGCCAGGAGCACAGAGGATGCACGGCTCCACAGTCAGATGAAAGCAGACAGGCACTCCTGCCCTCCCAGCTTCCTTACAGCCACCTACTGCCACAGGGACCCCCAGCACCCGAGTGGCCAAGGCAACCCATCATGGCAGCACTGACAAAAGGACAGAGTAGGAAGACTATGAAAAAAAAAAAGAACTCATGCTGGCAACCTGTCCCCTGCTTTTCCCCAAAACACACGAGGGATTTCCAGTGCAAGTCAGTGCCTCTTAACCACGTCTGAGACTTGATTCAGAGGAAGGCACGTGGCCCTCAGGCTCTCCTTGTCTCTGCAGTATGCAGGACAAGGCAGGAGGGTGTCCCCACATGGAGAGGAGCTGCTCTCCCAGAAAGAGGCACGGGCTGCACTGCTCTGTCCTCTGTCCTCTGTCAGAGTCCCTTCTGCCCCAGCACACAGCTCAGGGATCAAAAGGAGGGTACAGCACTGTGGCCAGCCAGCACGGCCACAGCACAGATGAACGAAAAGGAGGCAACCTAAATATTGAACACACTCTCCTGTTACAATGGAAAATACTGACATCACTGCAAGCAAAAACAAAAGTGGCAGTGACAAAGCCATGCAATATCCCAGCTCTTTAATCACTTGAATATCCACCCTACTCCTTTTTGATTTCTTCTCTGCAGGATGCCACCATTTCTGGGTTACAGTGCTCTTGGCAAGCACCACCAGATCCATTAAATAACTTCACAGAGTAGTGAATTGCTGTTGCTGTTTCTGGGTTAACATTGGCAGAAACTAACAGAGTCTTCAAAAACATCATAAACTTTGTTTTAGAGCTGACACGCAATTGCTACATAGTGCACTGCAGGAACACAGAGCTGTACAGGCAGATCCAGCACTGGTCAGATAGATGGGGTTTGTCATCATCTAAACTCTACCTCCAACAGAAAGGGGTGGGGAGAAGAGGAGGAAGGAAGAGTGTGAGGAGATGAAAGGGCAGAAAAAAAACTACCAGAAACACCTTAGACTATAGTATTTCTTGTACAGATCTGACCTGTGTTATGTACAGCAGTGTAACCTTGGGGGGGAAAAAAATCTGTAAATAACTTGGAGTACTTCATAAGTGAACAACACTGTCATCTGGGACACTCAGCTTCATTCATCATTATGGTCTCCTGTCTCTCTCCCCAAATCGATTGGGACTCGAACTGCAGTGGAGAACAGCTCATTCATCCCTGGGGAAGGCAGCACGCTTCCCATTGCTAAGGAGTTTCCTGGGATTCTCAATGCCCAAGCCTATCACCACTCTCCCGGTCTGAGAAAACAGGAGGCATGTTATAAGGCCCTTTAACATTTGTTTGTATTAGGGACACAACAAAAGAGCAATACAGGCTGCTAACAGAGCTCCACCAGCTCCAGCATGTGCCTTCTATTTGCAAGCTTAATGCCAAAACAAACTCTGGAGCCTGACAGAATGGAATTACACTCACAAGGAGGTGCATTTCACCTATCACAGATTACCAAAGGAAAGGCAAAAACCAGTTGGTGAAGCCCTTGAAGGGAATAACATCAAGTCCTCTTCCTTCAAAAACACCATGCAGGCAACATCAAGAAGGAGTGAATGGAAAAGCCTTTGGCAGAAGCAGAAAGAAGGAAAAAATGTGCAGCTGTTAAGCAGTACCACTGGCTTTAACTCAATTTGAAAAAAAAACCCAAAAAAACCCCAAAAAACCCAAAAACCAAAACAAACATATATCCTCAAAAAGAAGAAACCTCTGTACTACACAAATAAGCTGTATTTCAGATGATTTCACTGTGATCATAAAAGTGACATGCAGCAGTAATAGCTGCTATAAAGGTTGCTCTCCAAAGCAAACTGTCCTGGTCAAAATGCAGAACATTTCTTTAGCACATCCTACTCATAAAAATAATTACGAGAATAACTGAAGACAAACCACCGTTGCAAATTCTTTCAGTTTTCATCCCTGGAAGTTATTAATCAAAACATTCAGTGAACAGCAGACGGCCAGCAAAGGATTGTGCTGCTTGTGCTGCGGCCCTGGCTGGCAGGAGCAGCAGCTCACAGCTGCACAGTGTGCCAGAGCCTCACACAGCTGACTGAGACTCGTGTCACTCCCCGCACTGGGGAACAGAACATTTGGGTTTACACAACCAGACGTTTGCTCAGTCACCGAAATTTCATGCAGAGCCTGCAGACGATGCTCAAAATCATTAGCACGGCTTTCTGTGTCTCTGTTAGCACAGTGCAGGCAGCAAAGCATGGCTCCAATAATATTTTTTTTTATGCTGACGAAGTAGTTCTCCTTCGTTACCCAGTTAACCAGTTAACCGGTTACCCAGTTAACCAGTTAACCCGAGGCGGGTGCCCCGGTTCGTCCCGCGCGCGGACAGCGCAGGGGGTGCTGCCACCTCTCGGCCACTCGGAGAACTGCAGGAGCGAAACCGCCGGGCCCGCCTAAACCAAAATCCGAAATCAAACCAAAGTCCGAAATCAAACCAAAGTCCGAAATCAAACCAAAGTCCGAAATCAAACCAAAATCCGAACTCCGGAGCGCTCCGGGCACCTCGCTGGCTGTGGACATCGGGAATAAAAAAGAAATTACAACAGTCCGGTGTTTATACTGCTCCCAGGATTAGTCCTTTGTGTGCAATTTAAATCTTCCGAGGAATTTTGAGAAAAGGTTGTAAGGAACCGAGCTGTAAGTTCAAGAAAAAGCAATTAGTAGTAAATCCAGCGATGATGCATCCTGTAAAAAGGAATGAGAATATTCACAGATGGGGTGGGAAGGGAACGAAAAGGAAGGCTGATCAATTGCTAAAGGAAATTCTATACTGTGGGAGAGTTCCCAAAGAAATATACCTACTGGTGAATAATTTATATGTATTTTACAGTGTGTATTTGTATGTATTTTATAGCATGTTCACCATTCTATCTGCACTCTTCTGTACATCTGTTCAAATGGACAAATCTAAGCTCCATTCCTAGTGCCAGTGTGCAGTGAGTTTGAACTTACAAGAAAGGCTTTTGCACAATACCAGTCAAAACATGCTTGAGCCAAGTAAATCCAGGTCAGAGCCCACTATATTATCCATGGGATAACTTCTTTTTCAAGTGTTGATTTACAGGCAGCTTAGCATTCTCCAAAGGCAAGGTTTCTTTTCAGAAAGGATATAATGGGCTAATTGGCAGCTTCCCTGTAATAGGGTTAACAGGTCCATACTCAACAATTTCCATCTACCCACACCTCCTTCAGTCTCAGGCTCTCTTCCAAGACCAAGCAAAACAGTGACAGTGGACTTCCACACGTCTGTCTGGACTATTCTGAGACTTATTTCAGAATCACCCTGAACTGTCCATTATGAGTGACCCAGATCTGTGAGACTGTATGTCACACCATCCTCTCTTGTGCTACCCCATTCCTCCTCTCTTGACCCTTCCCAGCCCTCCCCTCTACCTCTGCTTTAATACCAAGTTTTAGATGTTATTTTTTACACCTTCATTTCTAAGCCAATTATTCAGGTCAATTATGGAAAATCTGGAGCTTCTGCTTAATTCTTTATGATTTTTGATGCAAAGCAATTAAATTAAAAGAGATATGGTTACACGGCTGTTTAAACAAGCCAGAGGTTTTAAGAAACACATACCATGTCAAATAGGCATAAGAGCCCAAATTTCCTGTTGAAAGGTAAGAAAACCTGCTTGATGGTTTCAGGGTTCTCAGTCTCTATTCAATCCACTGAGGTAAAGGTTTCCAAAAATTGGAGTTTAAAGTAACAAATTTCTGTTCATCTTTGCAACAACAGTTCTCAGCACTGACAAACACTGACTCATAAAACCATTTAGGATTAGTCCATTTGAAACTCCACATGGTTCATCTCAGGGAGTCAGCAATGTAATAAAAAACTGTCTGGCATGGATAGACAGAGTGCAAATCCAAAAGAACTGCTGGCAAATCATGGGCAGTTACACTTTCTCTTGCCCATTTTCTGAGCCATTCTACCTATCAATGTAATTTGGGCAAGGAAGGGTAGGGTAGGATAAAGAAGACACATGGTGAAGGGAAAGAGCAAATTAATAGCTGCAGGCAAAACCATGTGTTTCCTCATTGTGCTGCTCACTGCCTTACAGCCCACCTCCAACACAACAGGCTTCTGCAAGATCACCAGAAAGCAGGACAACAGCATTGTACATGATATTCTAAAATATGCACATAAGTCTGAAAGGAAAAATAGAAGTACTCCAGCCAGAAGAAAGCAAAATCTGGGGAAGCAGGGGAGCGTTTTCCTTTTGGTTAAGTGAAACCACAACAAAGCCATGCCCTGTTGCTGCTGACAGCCCCAGCCAGGCACGCGTGGGAACCGCACCTCACTGTGCTGGGGAGAGTTTTTCCTCTCCAGGAGCTTCTCAGCACCGAAAAGGGGCACATGGTAATTGCAGCAGGAGACTCCTCCTCAGGGTTTGCTGGTGACCACCACTCCATGCTCTCCACCCCTGCCCCACTCTCTGGGCAGCGCTGGCCATCGTCATCGGAACGATCCTGCAGCGCTGAGAGCTCGGAACAGCCACGGGCTGCAGGCTGACAGTGACAGAAACCCAACAGGAACGGGATTAACCTCGCTCAAAGACAGACAGAACAGCTTCCTCCAAAGATCACAGCAACACAGCACCTCAGCCATCTCTGGGGCCACAGGATAATCCAATTACATTGTTTTCACATCATCTGAAAGGGCACAACTACAAAGCCCTAACACAGTCAAATGCACTTGTCCTTTAGTACAGTCCAGTGCAGAGCAGGTAGATTTTCCTGCAAGCTTTTCCCTCTTCATTTCAAACAATTTGAGGCACAGTTTGAGGATGGGCAACATTCCTTTGTTATCAGTTTACCTTATTTTACTAAACTTTGGAGTTGTATCATGCTCCAAGAAGATAAACCCTTAAAGCACATCATTGCAGTCCTCTTAGAGGCACTGGGTAAGACAGAAATTCTGTATTAATTTCCCACCTGATTTTATGTTAATATTTTTGTTTATGAGTTACCTTTTTAAAAAAATCTCTAATTTCCTCAGAGAATACCCTAATTTGCTGAGATTAGTATCTTTGCAGAAATACTGTGACTTCATTCAGGAAAGGTACTTTATTCCTTTGGCTCAAAAATAAATGTTTGCCATGGTAAAAAAAAATAAAAACCAATCTACTCCATTTACTTAAAAGTATTTTTTAAAAAGTCTAACAATTGAGCACTTAGAGGAATAGAAGAGACAAATGAGAATAACCAAACTAAAAGGCATTTTCAAAAAAGATAGTATTAAATAAATAAACAAGGAGAAACAGCTAATGATGTTAACCCTAGAAAGAGAAGTTAAAACTCATTCAATTTCTATTTTTGATGCACAGAGAGACTGTGGTCACTATTTAATATATTTTCCTTTATATTTCCCACAATATGTAGCTATAGTACAAAGAGGATTTTGGTGACAGGATTTTCCCACTCCCTCTTTAAAGGTTTCTTCTTTTGGTTTGATTTTTTCTTTTTCAGAAAAGACTGAAAGCAAGTTGCCTAAATTCTAGGGTTCACAGTCATGTCACCCCCCCCAAACTCTTCATTTGATTTGATTAATAACTGCCACTAAAAGTATTAATTTCTTTTTTAATCATACAAAGTTTACAACGAGCACAGAAGAGGCAACCTGATAATTTTCATTTCCACTGCTGCTTTAGACCTTTAGTATTTCAAAAAGAGAGGAGAAAATATGGCAAAGCCTGGCTTCTTGTCTGCAATATTTACATGCTTTACATAGTTTAAAAATATGTGGCTTATTAATGACTGTTTTCAACCTCTCCAATAAGCTTTTTATTAACATGACAGTCCTTTACTTGCAAGTGTCAAGCAATTTCCTACTGTGTATGTATCCTTTATGATGTTTAATATAAAAGATAGTACAGTATTTATTCCCTCACAATAAGAGAATGGATTGTTTTAAGGTTATACAGCCCCATTGTGATAAAGAAAGAAGGAACCTTACAAAATGATAAATATTTTCATTAAAAAACTTTAAAACTAAAAGTTCAAAGATATGTTCTCCTCTCTTATATCTTGTCAAAACATGACTTAGGACCCAAAACTAATCTACTTTCAATTTTATTCCATATTTCACTGCTGTCATAGTACTGAGCAGAGAGTATTGGAATACGATCATTTTTTATTTTGTTGATGTTACCGACAGCTTTATTTCACAAAGCAATCTTATACTATGTCTACCACTGGCAGGTCATAAAGGTCAAATAGTCTATCCTTACAGGTAGAGAGCTTATTAAATGGCATGTCTATTAAACCAAATGGACAACATAAAGAAACATTTCAGCAAAATACTTCTAATATTCTTCAGTAAAGACACAGTCAAAAAGGTATTCAAAAATTTCAGCCTAGACCAATAAGAATTTTTTTATAAGCATCTTCAAAATAATGCTTCATACAAAGCATTTTGAACAGACAGTAGGAGAAAGACCTGCAGAGAGATGAACTTTGTGCAAACATTTACTTGGTGTTATGTCTTTACAACTACACACTCATAGCACATTTACTGCTAGTGGCTTATCAAAGCTTATGCTTTCTAGGACTGCTATTTAATTAAACATTCAATTTTAAATTATAACGAAATTTATATGAGACATAGTTCAGCAACATTTGTACTTGTGTATTACACACTATCCTGGATCATTGTAGGGTAATTCTTCACAAGTAATACATTTTAGCTGCTTATTATTTTCAAATGATGTAATTAATCAAATAATAGTTTGGGGAAAATCCAATTACATAAATGAGAAAAAGGCACTCAAATAAAATCTCCATTTAGTGTCTTATAAAGTCTGCATAATTCCTTTTAACTAAGAGGGTGTGTGCTTTGCAAAACCAGAGCATTTACAGACACATAATTGTGATTTTTTCTCTCTCTCTGGCATCCTTTCATTATTTCACTATTTGCCAGTTATCTATGGTATGCTGGAACTTGCTGTTTCAATATTTGTATTTGCATGACTGCATTTACAAAAGAATAACAAAATAAAGGCGTCTTTGGATTAGGGAACCTCTACATCCAGATGTTCATCTTCAGACTTAACCCTTGCAGCTCAAAGAAAGCATCCCAGTTACATTTCTAAATCCCATGCACTTATTTCTGCATAACTGAAATACTGAATACTGATATGCAGTCTGTGGACTCTCACACACAGTTTATTAGATACAGCACTTGGTCTCCTGTTATCAGGAGATTCACCTACTCAGACAATTAATAAGATACAGAAACATAAAACACGAGTTGTTAAAGTTTACAATTACCTTCCCTCACAGCTCCATTCTAAATGCACTGTCCTTGCTTTAACACATAGTAAATCATCTACCTAAATGTATTTGCACCCAATCATTTTTTAAAGTCACAATCTTTGTAGTGTCAACTTGTCAAGGGTCAAAGGGAAGAACAGGCAAGATTCCCAAATCAATCTGCTTGTAGAAACTGTCTCATTTCATTTCAAATTACCTGCTGTGGCTGAAGCAGGCTATGGACAAACTGCCTTCCTCCATAAACCATGACAGCACAGGTCGAACTTATGTGATCATTCATAAGGGGCAAGTCATGCTGGGTCTGTCATTAACTACTTTTAAACTGCTGTGCAGGGTTAAGTGATCTTGCAGGGCAGCAGCAGATATAAATACTATTTGGACAGTTTAATGTCAGGCAACAACTCCTCTGGGATTAGAACCGTGTAACCCAATAGCGGTGCTATCGATAGAAGGATTAAGGTACTTTGGGACTGCTCCTTGCACTCACAACTTTTCATATGCTCTGCACCTAAACGATCTGATGTTATTAAGAGATCAGATGGATAACATAACACTCCTTAAGAGTCTCTCTGGAATATCAGCAGCAAGGGTCACCAGCAGCATCCTCTGTGGAGGCATTCCCAGTTGGGTTGGCTTTGCCCATGTGTGACTGCCCAGTCCAGGAGAGGCTGCTGCTAATGTAAGAACACAAGTACACTGCAGCACTAAAAACACACTGGGCTGCATGATTCACAGGCAAGGAAAAGGGTCCAGAACCCAGCCTGCTCCAAGGCAGGCTGGGCACTCACCACCAAAGGCTGCATTAAGCAAGGCACTTTCCAACAGGGGAGTGCATCTATTAACTGAACCTGCTACCTAGCTGACAGAACAGAAAAAGATCACTGCATGTCTTAAGTAATTACTGCATAACAATATCATCTGGGCTTCAGTCAGTTTTCCTCTGGTCACTACTACACTGATCCACGTGAGAAAGATAGTATTTAATAATGAAAAACAGCCATCATCTTTTTCAAAGTCTGTGGACAAGAAAAGCCAGAGGAGATCTGTTAGACCAGTGAATTGAGTTGGTCTCAGCATCAAAACTTGAAAAAAAAAAAAACTCTTGAAGGAGTGTCTCATTTTCCTGATTCTTTCTTCATCATCACAACCCTATTTAATGATTCCAGACATAGGTCACAGTATCCTTAATGCATTTGTCTTCAGTCATTAAGCAAATGGGTATTTTAACAAGAACATGCAGGAAGAGACCAGTACTCCAATTTGCTGAAGCAGACAAACTCTTCTCCATCCTAAGATTCACTACCCACTGGTTTGATACAGATGCAAAACCACACCTGAAACAGCACACGAACATAATGGGGCTGATTTATCCATGTCTCATAAAACCCAACTGCCAGGGGCACTAAAGAAAGAAGTAAACCTTAATCTTAATCTTAAACTTCAGAGCCAGCGTAACTTAATGCAGGAGCACATACAGTTTTGAGAAAGAAAGTGCCAATACAGCTTGTTCAGAATGGAGAGTCCCTCCCTGAGGCACACAACATGACAGTGGCTTTTGGAGGCCAGCTTTCCAGGAGGAAAGGTGAGGTGCAATGGCTCCTCTGCATCAGGCTGCCAGACTGTTGGCCCTCCTGACCATCTCTGCATTTACTCTTGACTCATTATAACAAATCTATTACAGCAAAAGGAAAGGATGAGAAAAAAAGCCCTTGAGACGCTGATCTGTGTGTGTGTGAATCACAAACACCCACAGCAAGGCAGAACAGATAACATGTTTGCTGCTGTGTCTACCTCACACCTGCTAATCCAAAAGGGAGAGATATCACTGTTAAGGGTGATTCTTGAATAATACCCTAAACAATATTACAGTATTTAATATTAAAAATGGAAATTCTGTCAACACTCATTAGGCATAAAGAATGTGTTTCAGCACTCCAGCTTGGTTTCACACAAAATGTTTCTAGGCCACTTCTATCTTCTGCTCTAGAATCTTTGGAAAATCTCCCAAACACACACATATTATACCTCTTCTTCAGTGATGCTCATGACAACAACCACCATCCTTTTGGCTGTAGAAGTAATACAGTGCTTCAAATTATTTTAACCACTGGTTTATTTAGAGAATCATCTGCTCAGAAGCTGCAAAGGAACCATTTCCAGTTTTGCTTTCCACAACAGCAGTGGGATACATAATGTGTGCTAAGCACCACAATTAGCAAAAGGAAGACAGCTCCCTAACTCAGTAATCAAACAAACCAGACAAACAGGTTACTCAATCACCCCTTTTTCCATCTGTCCAAGATTAGACATCTAGTAATAAAACTTCATAGTAAATATATGATGTCACTTACAGTCTTTTAAAATTAATCCTTTCAGTGCTATTATTTACACCTTTTAAATTATCACTACAGCAGTCTCTAAAGCTGAGTGAAACTTGCAAATTCCACCAAAAAAAAAAAAATCAACACAACCTTCATGTTGTAACCAATGGCAGTTTGGACTCAAAGGATTCCAGGAGTTTTCATGCATGGGAATATATATTCAATATTACACACCTCTGCTGGATACAGTATTTTGAAATTTTAATATATTTACTTGAAATTAAATTCTACAGAAGTTCGTAGGAATTACAAACCAATTAATACAGGAATAAAATTCTTCTCAACCTGTGGCACACAGCTTACATATATTGCACAGCTACACCAACACTGTAAATTGTTTAGAAGGCCAAAATAATAGATGGCTGGCCCCAATTTTCAGGTCAAAAAGAGCAAAGGAAGAAAAACCAAAAATGAATGAAAAAGGTGAGTGAAGTTCCTTGCTTGAAGATTGTACATCTCAGAGAAAGAAAAGAAAAATCATTTTTGAACCATTTGTGAGTTACATCTGTAACTACTTGAAACAAGCTCGAATGCCCTTATTAAAGATTTTTAAAAGCAAACAAACAAAACCCATAAAACTAAATTCTGGGTTATTTCCCACCTACCTGCAACAGCTCATTTGTAGGAACATTAATGAGCAGCATCATCCCATCTCCCTTGCTGCAGTTTCCTAAGCTCAGTAGCAGAGGGAGGGTCAGAACAATTTGGGCTTTTCTTCTTCACTCAGCAGGCTGGAAATCACATTTAGATGCACCCTGCTAAATCAGCTTCCCCTTCTTAATTTTCCTTCACCTTTACATTTAGTGGGATCAAGACAATAACTTACCAAGCTCATTGCACTTCTTCAAACACTGTGGTTCATTTTGCAACTGCTTCATGATACTGAGCACGTTTCCTTCTCCCTTCCCTAGGGCAGAAAACAGGAACATCCAGAGCTGTTCAGCTTCTCCCCAGCCACCTGAGCAGAAATTTTGCATATTTTCAACAAGAAATTTGGGGTTGGAAGTAGATGATGTTTAGGGTCACTTCCAACCCCAACCATTCTGTAATTATTAATTTTAAAAAATATCAAACATTATCTGCAAAATTCTTTTCAGTTGAGGAATGAGGAAAACAGAGTTGAAATTACAACTAAGTAATCATTTCTACAAAATACATAATTAAACGGAATTATTTAAATACTAAAACATCTGAGTCACCACAAACTCAATTCTAAAGCAATACTGAAAGTCATCATTCCTGCAATAAAATTCTCCCCTTGAACTGTAAGCCCCAGAGTGAAAGAATAACATCCAGAATCACCATGATATGGAAAATAAACAACTCTGTTATCATTGGGACACAATGATCAGCTTAACCTATAAATACCTCACTGCACTGTCTAGCTGGTGGAAATGATTGAAGCAATCAGATCAAAATGGAAGAAAAAAAAACCAAATTACAAAGAAAACACCTCTAAGAATCCTTGACTTGATAACAGTATGTTCTAAAATTGAGCAAAACTTGCAAAACTCAGAGTTTAAGACACTACCATAGGCTAGGACTCCACTAAATAACAGACTATTAAAGGAATTTTGATGACCCCTCCATGAATGCCATCAAGCCTGTAGCTCCTGAGGGCTCATTCCTCACCAAGCCTTTTCTTTGAGGAGGAATGATTACAGGACACAACAAGTTTCAAATCCATCCATATGCAGATGTCAGCAAACTATGTACCTTGTTAGTGACTGGGAACAAGTACAGCCACTCTGATAACACCGGATTCAATTACAATGAATATTTGAATCAAAAACAGATGGTACAAGCTTGATTAAGAAATCATGTTTCTTGGCAGAAAAGCACAATATGATGGAATTACCTAACACGAATTTTAGGAATAAAAAGTATTCCTTTAAAAAAATACTGAAAGACAACTTCATGGGAATTCCCAGTTCCCTCCAGGACGTCTTGGACAATATTCTATTATATATACTGGGGGGGGCGGAGTTGGGGGGGAAATGAAAATAAACCAAAAAGAGGAAAGTAAAAAAAAGGGAAAAAAAACCCCAAACAACCATAACTACTTTCCCATTTGATGGCAGGGAACAGAACACACATCTGTTGACTATTTTGTAAATCTGCCTTAAGATGTTCATTCAAACTGCGAAAAGCTGAATCTGATTACTTTCAAGGAATGAGCCAGGCTCTTTATTATCTCAAAAAAAAATCCTTGGAAAGAAGATGCAATGGAAACACGGTACTCAGAGCCCCAAAGTCAGCAGCGAAGAGGAAGAGAAATAGGAATGCTGAACACTCCGGCTTGTCTTCATCCCTCCGCCCTTCACTGCCCGTACAAGGGCCCTGCTAGAAACGCGGCAGCCGGCAGGGCCAGCACCAGCCACAGCACTCCCGGCATTGCCGGTGCCTCGCTGGCGGGGAGCGCTCGGCTGTGGGAGCGCCGGGGGACTCTGAGGGCCGGGGGCTCGCTCTAAGGGCGGGCGGCTCTGAGGGCTCTGAGGGCCAGGGACTCGCTCTGAGGGCTCTGAGGGCTCTGAGGGCTCTGAGGCTGGCCCTGCCCTCAGATCCCCCCGCCCTGCCCTGCCCTCAGACCCCGGCCCTGCCCGGCCCTCACGCCATGCCCGGGACACACGGGCACCGCAGTGTTCCGGAGCCCGGAAAGGGCTCGGTACTCCGCGGTGAGCCCTGGCCCTCACGCCATGTCCGGGATACACGGGGACCGCAGTGTTCCAGAGCCCGGGAAGGGCTCGGTACCCCGCGGTGAGGGGCGGCCCTCACGCTATGCCCGGGACACACAGGGACCGCAGTGTTCCGGAGCCCGGGAAGGGCCCGTCCCTCACGCCATGCCCGGGACAGACAGGCACCGCAGTGTTCCGGAGCCCGGGAAGGGCTCGGTACCCCGCTCTGAGGGCCCGTCCCTCACGCCATGTCCCACCTCAGCCCCCTCAGCACAAGGGCGGCCTTGGAGTCCCTCGGGCTAAACACTGACGCTGAGGCGTAAACAGCCTTTAGGAAGTAAAATCTGTTGTCACAATAGGAAAGGCGTGTAAACACTACAAAACTGACAAACAGCCCGTTTTCCTCTGCTGAGGAATTTCCAAGACCCTTGTTTATATTTGCATACTAAAGCTTTCCCTATTTAACACGCTGATGATGATAATGATGTTAATCCAAGGCAGACTCCTGTGGAGGCCTTACCATTTATGTCTTGATGCGCTGGGCATAACAGTGAGTCACAGCTATGAATCACGCAATTATTTTTAATAAAACTGACCTTGAACTTTACAAAAGTAAGAGAACACGCACAAAAGAATTAATTTTGAGGCAACCAAAAGAAAAGTAGATGCTTCCACTGAGCATCTGCATGGAGTATGTTCCTCTACAACACAGTGAAGGTTAGCCATTCCAAGGAGACAGATCCTAAAAATATTAGGTTATTTAAATTAATGTGTAAAAGCTACAACCGGCAATGCAAAGGAAAATTTCAAATACTGACACAATTATGGGCAAGAAGTTAACCAGAATACATTTCTTTAAAGAATCCCTTAAACATGATAAACTTTTATCCATCTGTGCTTGGAGCCATGCAGAAGTCATCTAATCTGGTTTTTTTATCTATTACAAAAAAATCTGAACTTCCTCTAATGAGGATGTTGGGCTGCTTTCATGACATATGGGAGGTGTACGATTGTAAGAAAAAAAGTTAAAAGTTACATGCGCAGAAGTCTTAATTAAGAATTTCAATACAAAGCTTTTAGTTGGTTGAAGCCAACAAAAGAGGTAATTTCTCAGCCAAGACAATCACAGGCCTGTACATAAACCTATAACACCAGAAAAGAAGAAATTGTCCTTCTTTGTGTGTTAGAGGTCACAGTTGGGCCAGAAGAGAAACAATTAACAGAAAATTATTCAGGGGAAGAAAAAGGTAACTGGAGGGAAGCAGAAAGCAAGAAGCTATACAGAGAAAGGCTGAGGAAATTCAGAATCCACATTTGAAAACCTAAAAACGTAGTACTACTGTAATAAACCTGAAGGGAAAAATAGGGTTTTCAAAGATGACAACAATTTTAAGGGGTTCTTCTAGATGCTAAAGCTGCCAAATAATAACCTAACTAATCATGCTTTTATTCACACTAATAATTAAAACTAATGTCCAATTAATAAATGCTCCAATTTTTTTTATTGTTCTAAGTACCATAAGGTTTACTAAATATTTAGGCTCTAATTTTCCCCTTGCAAATCTCCATCTTCTCTGCAAGGAGATCAAAGCCTTGAAAGTCAGAGCAAGAGAAATGTCAAACTAAATATTTTGACTGCACCAAGTGCTTTATGAGCTAAGTCTCCTCCTCT
>VYXF01006941.1:115605-135785 GCA_013397295.1 Polioptila caerulea
ACAAAAGAATTAATTTTGAGGCAACCAAAAGAAAAGTAGATGCTTCCACTGAGCATCTGCATGGAGTATGTTCCTCTACAACACAGTGGAGGTTAGCCATTCCAAGGAGACAGATCCTAAAAATATTAGGTTATTTAAATTAATGTGTAAAAGCTACAACCGGCAATGCAAAGGAAAATTTCAAATACTGACACAATTATGGGCAAGAAGTTAACCAGAATACATTTCTTTAAAGAATCCCTTAAACATGATAAACTTTTATCCATCTGTGCTTGGAGCCATGCAGAAGTCATCTAATCTGGTTTTTTTATCTATTACAAAAAAATCTGAACTTCCTCTAATGAGGATGTTGGGCTGCTTTCATGACATATGGGAGGTGTACGATTGTAAGAAAAAAAGTTAAAAGTTACATGCGCAGAAGTCTTAATTAAGAATTTCAATACAAAGCTTTTAGTTGGTTGAAGCCAACAAAAGAGGTAGTTTCTCAGCAAAGACAATCACAGGCCTGTACATAAACCTATAACACCAGAAAAGAAGAAATTGTCCTTCTTTGTGTGTTAGAGGTCACAGTCGGGCCAGAAGAGAAACAATTAACAGAAAATTATTCAGGGGAAGAAAAAGGTAACTGGAGGGAAGCAGAAAGCAAGAAGCTATGCAGAGAAAGGCTGAGGAAATTCAGAATCCACATTTGAAAACCTAAAAACGTAGTACTACTGTAATAAACCTGAAGGGAAAAATAGGGTTTTCAAAGATGACAACAATTTTAAGGGGTTCTTCTAGATGCTAAAGCCGCCAAATAATAACCTAACTAATCATGCTTTTATTCACACTAATAATTAAAACTAATGTCCAATTAATAAATGCTCCATTTTTTTAATTGTTCTAAGTACCAAAAGGTTTACTAAATATTTAGGCTCTAATTTTCCCCTTGCAAATCTCCATCTTCTCTGCAAGGAGATCAAAGCCTTGAAAGTCAGAGCAAGAGAAATGTCAAACTAAATATTTTGACTGCACCAAGTGCTTTATGAGCTAAGTCTCCTCCTCTCTGTCCCACTTTGGCTGAGGTTGCTTCTGTGTTACATTGAACTCAGTCCACACTAATTTCAACTATAGGTACTTACTTCAAAGACTTCTTTTTCCTCTTCCTTTTCAGAACAATGGTGAAAGGAAATATCAATTTTAAAAGAAAAATCTTTAGGATGAAAGGCCTGTGAAGCTGGATATGTAAATTAACACTAAATATACTTTGTATATTCAGAAACACTTTGTGAAATGTGTGATTCCTTCATTACATTTTCCCTGCACTGAAGGAATTATCAAAAAGTTTTCATGCAACTGACCTGCAGCTACCTGAGAAGTATAAACTCATCCTGCAGTGCAGCCCATTCTTAATTCATATTTCACTGTTTAACTGAAAGAACAATAAAAATATCTGATACTTCTAAAAGCACCTCCAGCTAAAACCATGGAAATCTGCCCTGTGTCTTATCTACAACTATTCTTATTAGAATCAAGGAATATAAAAATAAAAATATAAAACCATCTTAAATTTTAGTGCAAACCACCACTGCAAACCCACTTTAAAGAAAACAATTTTCAGGTTGGAAGGAAATGGGAGATGCTAGCTCAACCAGAACTTCACCAATTAGTATGCAGTGTATGTGAATATACATTTATCTTCAATTGCAGCTAATGCCTTGTGCTGTCACATGAAGCTTTATATGTTCAGCACTCTGTGCCCAACAATTACCTAATCGTTTTGTCATGTTTCATACAACTGCAGACACTGTGTAAACCTTGCCATTTCAAGGAGGGACAAGGAACACTAGAAATATGAAGCAGCTAGGCAAGTGTCATTAAACATGTTTACAAAGGGGGAAAAAAAGCATTGAGTTTTTTCACTCCGTAAAATCTAATTTTGTGTGCACATGTGAACTGCAGAGGAGTAGAAAGGGAAGCAAGGTCTTCAGTGACTTTTCTATGGCTTCTTTGCATCCTTCAAGATGTTTATTACACAAAACACACACCACACTTGCTTTTACTTTTCAGGATTCAGTATTCCATACTTACACTTGATGGTTCCTTATGCTCCACCACATAGATACTTGCCACATCCATAAATCTTTGACTCCTTTGGGCAGTCCTGTAAAGCCAGTAAGGAATTTCTTTTTTAAACAAATTCTTTTAATGCTGAATCTTTCATGAGTAGCTTTTCTAGTCCACCCTATAATGCACAGACATGAAAGAGCATAGTAACAGTTGAGGCAGCTTGGAGGAAATGAGAAAATATACATACAAGACTTTACCAACTGCAGAGTAATAACAGTTTTTCCCTTGTTATCCTCAGCCTGAAAATGCTGCTGGACTGTCAATACCCATCCTTATTATTGCTGACATTATTGTTCACATTACAACTTTACATTTATTATGCACTCTACTAAAATATCAACAGTAGGAAGCACAAATTGAAGTACCCAAGTTTATTCCCCAGGAAAACTCATTTTCCATCCATTCTCTTCAGTTTCAAACAATTTACTTGTAAATTCTCAGGACTAAATGAGTCTATGTTTTATTTTTAACACTGACACACAGTATTTCCAGTAGGTAAGACCTTGGTATACTGTGATTATTGAGTGTTTCATTTTAGATGTCTTTGTGTCAGACATTTTTTCCATTTCCTTTAAAAAGTAAGCAGTGTGATGGTATGTGATAAACAGTCACTGAAGCTGCTGCTTGGATTAAACCCAGCAAAATTAATTTAAAGGTAAATGCCATCTGTCTTTTATGGTCTATTTTTTGAGCTGAGGAAACAATAGAAGTAGGAAAAGGATTGTCCAAACAAGAACTCATCTCTTCGAGAGATGCAAGACTACTCTTGCAAAAGGCAGGAACAGCATGAAGCAGACAGAGACCTTGTCCTATGCTCTTTCTATGCTGGCAGGTGCAGCTGGACAGTTCTGTGTTAGAAAAATAATTGGAGAATCACCAGGCAGCAGCAGGTCAAGAGCATCCTTGTTTTTACTCCCACGTAAATGCTCAATTTCAGCATTGTCTTATGCAGCCACTCAAAAACAAGCAGCCAAAAGAAGAGCAGAATAATTGCATATACTTTCTCCCTGTTTCTTGAAGATGTTCTTCCTCTTTGAAACTTAGAAAGCCTTTCAGGTATTCAAGGCCTCTGTATTTGTGGAAAAATTTGACACCACAAGCTGGGACAATCCAGGGGCAGAAGAGGCCCTTCTGTAATGGGACTGCCACTGCCCAGTGGGTTTGGGGACATCATGACACAGCCCTGGCCACTCAGAGTGAAAGCAGCAATACACCTCAGAGGTGGCACACTGAAAGCAGAAATGGCCACAGCCTGAGCTCATGTAAAATGCAGCTGACTGTATTAATGCCATTATATTCCTAGTGGCAATAAAGCTACTGAAGCTCAACTAGCATTGTTAGTTAACAAAATTCCAGAGATTGATTTGCTAAGAGTTCAAAAATAATTCCATGGCTTTGTTTCCCATGAGTTAATTGCCAGACTGCCCTCAAACAGCAAAATTAAGATTAAACTACGGTCTTGTTTCCATTAAGCAACATTAAACACTCCTGCTTACTCCCCAGTTAGCAAAATGCCTCATACTAACAGATCTCATTGCTGAAAATAAGGGCAGAGCAGCTGCTCAAAAAAATAACTTGAGAAACATGCACCCTTCTCAGAGGTCCCTTAACAGTGCTGTGTGATCCCAGCCACCCACTGCAGTTTCTGTAAGGACAATACATCTGTTAATACCTGGTTCAAAGCACACTTCATTCAATCAATGCTTTTATCAGTGGACAATCCCACAAGGTACAGAAATTTCAAAATTTCTCCATGGCACAACTGTTTTACTTGCAAACTCTTTCTTACGCTAAGTACCAAATCTACTTTGCTCAGAATAGTTAAGACCTTGGGTCAAGGAGACAGTGGCATTAGCACTCAACAGAAAATGTGCTTCTCTACACTAAAATAGCCACTTAAGCAAGAATGTGGAAATGATTTATCTTGCAATGTTTGAAGTTGGATCTTCACCTCAGCTATGTCATGACTGCACAATCAGTCAGAGAAGACTGTTACACTTTCATACAAAGAAAAGGATATTCAACTCTTCACTATGAGTATCTAACAAGTAATATTACCTTTCAGAAAATAGGAAAAAGCATAAATATTAGCTACTGGAAGCATTCACATTTATAACATTGGACTCGGAGACCTTCAGTGTTCTAGTCCTCACATATAAATCTGTGTTTAGTAGTAGAAAAGTAATGCAATTTCACTGAAAGCTGTTTGTTTTAAATAAAGCTGTATCTGTAATCCTAAATATTGCAGAGGTATATTAGTGTAGGATGATAAAAAAAAATATCAAACCAAAAACTTCAAGAAGTTTATTGATACAGTCTTGTAAACAAACTCTGATTTTGAGGCAAGAATACAGCCAGGTGAGTTTGCTTTGGGGTGCTGTGATACTGTTGATGCATTCACTGGACTTTAGGAGCCAAACAACCTACAGGCAATTTTAAAAGTAGAAAACTACAGAAGGATTTCCAGCTAGGCACAGCCAGTTCCAACAACACTTATGCACTCAACTCCCAACTCCCAGCTTCAGAGTCCACAGAACAACAGAATGGTCTTCTAGAGATACAAGTCCAAACAGATTATAAAATGATGCAGCTGTGAGATTGATTTCTTATGAATCAATGCATTTTTCAGACACCCTATTACCTTCAGAAACCCCCCTTCTTAAGAAATCAATTAAACTGCTAAGCAGTTGTCCTAACTATGGACACAAGTGCTTCTACTGGAATTCAGAAAGGTGTCAAGTTGTGGAGAATCCAGCTCCACAATGGATTTGACTCTATAACTTCTACCAGTGCATTGTCTAAATAAAACTCAGTGACTGAAGAATTAGGAGCTTCCTGTTTCTCACACTCATAGATATTCTCTGAGCCAGAAGATCTAATTAGTTTAAAGGAGCAATTGAGGAATTAGTGAATTTTAACCAAAAGTCAGGTAATTTTTTTCCTTCTCTTGACCTGTGCATGTCCTCACAATGGAATTCAGATGGTCTTTGATTGTCCAATACGTCAAGGTTTCAGTCATTAATCAGAAAAGCAGCAGCACAGTAATTAAGCCACCAGGATCCTCCCCACCTTCCAAACTGTACAGTCAGAAGGCTGGGTACCATCACTCTGCACTTGAACAGCAGCATTTCTGAGAACTCACAGTATTCTTTATTGAAACAGTATCACTATGGAAAGAGAGGTTATACTTTATAAATGGGGACCACACAGGATTTATTCTTGTCAGAAGTGAAAAATTTGTGCATACATCAAGCAGCAATACTCAACTTTCAAAAGGTCAACTGCAAAAGAAGCTCTCTGCCATTTCTTCCCTTTTAGATTTTTCTTCCCTTTTAGAATTTAGCAAAGACACTGTAAGCAGTTAGAAATATCAGGCATGATAACTGAAATAATACTGTCCTAGCACAGTGTACACACTAAAAGTGTTTATATCACTTACAGTGATGTCACATATAAATTAAATTATTCCCGTTTATGTTTTGGAGGGGTATCTCCACCCATAAATAGTGCTTTAAAGGGAGTACAGCAGAGAGAGCACCAAGAGCATGACAGAGAAAGCACCAAGAGCATGACAGAGAGAGCACCAAGGGCACAACAGAGAAAGCACCAAGGGCACGACAGAGAGAGCACCAAGAGCACGACAGAGAAAGCACCAAGGGCATGACAGGGAAAGCACCAAGAGCATGACAGAGAAAGCACCAAGGGCACGACAGAGAAAGCACCAAGAGCACGACAGAGAGAGCATCAAGAGCACGACAGAGAGAGCACCAAGAGCACGACAGAGAGAGCACCAAGGGCATGACACATGGGGAGATGAATGCATGGGCCAGGGGCAACGCTGCTCTGGAGGCACAGGAAAATGTGCCAGCAGACCTGACCTCCTGACCTGCAGTTCTAGATGGAGTACAACAAAAGAACAGGAACAATCAGCAATTAGACTAATGGAAAAACATGTTGATGATCAATTTAAATCAAGTTTTTCACAGCAAACCAAGAGTTCTGTCCTGTTCAGTGCCCCCATGCACACCTGTCCAGGGCTAAGTATTTTTGTGAGCTGCAAAGAAGGGGATGAAATGTGTCATCTACATGAAAAATAAGCTGCCTTCTTTTTGTTGGGTTTTTGGGGGTTTTTTTTGGTTTTTTGCTGGAGAGAGCCAGTAGCCAAGGACTGCAGAAGGCAGGCAGGCTTCTCTCAGTAATGGTGCCACCTTTGAGCATTCAAAATGCAGCCCCAGAACACAAGACTGACTGTGCAAAAGCCCAAATCCCTCCCACTGTTACTCCTTTCATCACCAAAATAAAAGTGGAATAAAAAATACCATTTGTTACCCAGTTTACTTACACTACTCTTCCACTCTGCACCAGTCAACAAGACAGTGCTTGTGACAGACTGGAACGTGTATATTTGATTTAGCTCATGACAAACTTTTAAAATAAAGCCATAACATCTTTCCTGTGCTCAGTCTGCAACAGGTGAAGGTGATTCCCATTTAGCTCTAAATAGATAACTCCTCAACTGAAGTTAATTTGGTTCAGCTCAAAATAACTGTGAAGGTTTTATTTAAATGGTTTTAAAAGTACATTTTAAGTGCAATTGATGTCATCTTTTTTTTTCAGTGAGAAAAGACTGTACAAGCCTTTAATTCATTATCTGGGCAGTTCCAGTTACACTTCCCAAAACTATTGCTCAGTATTCCCTGCAGGAATAGAGAGAGTGGTTCACTTAAGCAACACTACCAATTTAACATGTAAACCAAAACTCATTTCTGGCTGCAGGGACTACTGGAAGAAGAAGGTGCCTTTCCTAAATATCCTCCATAAAATTCTAATTCTTTTTTTAAAAGGCTGGAAGATTTGGTATTAATTTACATAGAGATATTAGAACAGTTAAATGTTTACTACAATGAAATAGCCTTCTAAAATTCCCCACTGCAAATTAAAAAATAATTGGTTTGGAAGGGCAACAGAATGAGTAAGTCACATCCTTCTGGGACTTCCATTTCTGTAAGCATACAACTTGTTTATACTGCAGTTCATTCAATTAAATAGCCTTCAAAGGAGTAGATGCCTGATGGATTTTTGCATTTCAGCTGCATCCTTTGCAGCACCAGCTCCTCTACAGGAGTACAGAACCTGCAGCAACAGATAAAGCACCTCTTGCACCTGGTAACATGACTTGCCCAAGGCAATGCAAGTCCTGATGCTTCAGTTGTGAAAAGTTCTGTCCATCTCCATTACCTTGAATATTATTTCAGCTTATCTACTCTAATTAACAGTGTACAGTTTGCCTTTTAAAATGTTACCCCACAACCTTTCATGATCTGGTTGGCAAAGCTGATCACATTTTCATCAACCCCATTTGACACTGTCAGATGCTTTCTTGTGCACACATGTGCATGAAAATAAATACATACATTAGTTATTCAGAAAGCCCTGCTCATTTCCAAGAAGAATGCTGATGAAAAATACATTGTCTTAACTATTACAAAATGAAAAAAAAAAGAGTAATCTCTGGTACTCCCAAAGAGGACTGAGTTTCAATAGCAATGAATCCATTGTGTCACAGGTGTACACTACTGTGTATTGTCAGGAAAATCTACCTAAATTCATCCACATGAGAGAAATTTCTGAAAAACTGTCGCTGGCCTTGTTGTTCCAGTGGGGTAGGATATGTGCCTGCTGCCCTGCTGAGAGGGGTGAAACCAAACTATTCATGTAAAGGCCCATTTCAACAGCTCTTTATCCCAACAGCAGCAAGACATCCACATGGCAAGGAAATATAAGAACCAGGGAATTTCCCAGAAGTTTTTACTGCATTTACATTATGCATATTTGACAAATACACACAAGTATACACAGAGTATGCACAAAGAGGGGTTTAAAAGCATGAAAACTTGTATCTGTAAGCATAAACCAACAAAGGCTTACCGTTTATAGAAGCCAGAAACTTGAAGATGGAAATATTGAGTTAGTCCAAACAACACCCTCTGATAAAACCCAAGGTCTGTGATGAAATCAAGTCTAACAAACAAAAGAAGCGTAAAGCAGAGCAAAGAAAGGCCTATTGCAAGTATGTCAGAAAAATGCTGACCTCAGTTAAAAGCCATTACTTAAAACTAGATCTACAATAGATGTGTGAAAATTATGAACCTTCTCATTAGAGCTGATTGCTCTCACCACCTGGAAAGCTGAGGAGTCACTGCAGCACCAGTCAGCATTGCTGATGCCAAGGAACAGCCAGACCAGACCCACCAAGGACAACCCAAATTACAGCACCATAATATCCAGCTTGGATTAAGCTTCGAGAAACATCTGGAATACAAAACTTACATTCCTGCTGCCATCCATTCACTGTATACATTTTAATCCCCATCCTTTTAAATCATTTTTTTCCTTTCTGTTTAAAAAGAAAAAAAAAGCTGTCTCACCCTGCCAAGACAGTCTTTTGCAACAAGCAAGCCCGTGACCAGAACAACAGCTGAGAGCAATGCCTGACAGAGCCTGATGCTGTTAGCACTTATCACCAGGCTGATAAGATAATGCTGTGCCGGCCTTTCTCCACAAGAAAGATTTCAAGTCAAAAGTCTGAAGCAAAACCAGAAGATGCATTCTCCTTGCTTTGCTCTGCATGAGGTCTGAACAAGAGCAGCTTCAAGTCAGGCCATTTCAGCTAACTTTGGGGAGAAGAGGGAGGAAGAAATTGCCATTCCTCAAATCAGGTCAGTCACTGTCAGTGAGAGGTTTCCTTTTTGTAACCTTCTACAGTTAAGAAATGAAAGCAGGAAAGTTAGTAAAACAAAGTAACAAATGAAAAAAAATTTATATATTTTATGTTACATATTTTGTATTGTATTTAATAAAAAAGCAAACATTTTATTTCACAATGCCTTCACCATCTTTTCTTCTTAAACAGTCTGAGGAGGAAGCCCTGCAAGTTAATGTGGACTCAGGAGTCCAAGTTAGACACCAGAAACACTTACCAGGAGTCCCAGCACTATCCTGAATTCCCCAGCCCATCTGTTCCATTAAACAATTCACTTTCAGACACAGCACCACTACTGCCTAGAGACACACACTGTCCTTCAGCATGGAACCTGCCACTGCTATGTGGCACAGGCCACCAGTCAAACAAAACCCCAGAGAATCATGCAGTTATTGATGGTGGAAAGGACCTCTTGAGTTCATTTACCCAAATTCCCTGCTCAAGCCAGGTCTGGTGGAGCAGGCTGTCCTGAATCATCTGCAGTTGGGCTCCAAATACCTCCACAGGCAGAGTTCCCATGGCTTCTCTGGTGACTTCCTCCTCTGTTTGGAAACCCTCCCAGTAATTTCCTTGTGGAATTCCATATGCTTTAATTTGTGTCCATTACCTCTTGTCCTGTCAGGGGGTAGTACTGCAAAGACTGAGCTCCTTCACCTTCATCCTTCCTCCTTAGGTATTTGGAGGCATTGATGAGATCCTGCTGAGCCTGGTGTTGTCCAGGCTGAACACTCTGAGCTCCCTCAGCCCCTCCTGCTACCAGAGAGAATCCAGGTACTTGTTCATCCCTGTGGCACTGCTGGACTTCTTTTTTGCCACAAGGGCACACAGTTGGTCATGTTTCAGCTTTTTAACTAAGCTTTCTGAGCAAGTCTTCTCATTTAGAGAAAGCAACAAGTGAAATATTTCTAGCCAATTATTAACATTCTGTCCCATCCTTCTTTTTATTATCATCTATTGAAGTCACTTCATATTGAAGTCACTAGATCCATGTTCTAAAAACTTACAATATTGTGTGTTAACTGCTGTTTCACTCTTTTAGTTTACACAGCTCTGAAATAACACGTGCATACTCTAAACTTTTATTTTCTTTCTTTTTTTTCCTTTTGATGAAGCATATTGTCAGAGAGGGACATTCCCAATAAAAATACCTGTTCCAGGTACTCACCCAGGCTGTGGCCTTATGGAAATATCATTCATCACCATTGAGTAAACAAGCTTCTCTTCAAAAAAAACACATAGTTTTAGTCCTTGGCTAAAAATAAATAAAATCTTTAGCTGATCACAGAGAACCAGACCTATAGCTATGACTTGTTACCAAAGGAACAAATCTCCATTTGTTACCTTGACTGCACACGTTCGAGTTTGCTCTGCCACACTGGCCTCTCCTCTACAAGAGGCAGCACAATTCAGAGCAGCATTGCTGAAGCCTTGAGAAAGTCCTAAAGTAGCAAGGAGTGCCATTATTTAAGAATGACAGATGATTCTCTGTGGTTAAAGGAAATTGCTGAGCACTGCAATTCACAACCTCTGCTGAAGTTGGAGAGAGCAACGGTGTCTCCCCATAGGAACAGCCACATCCATGTGCTTTCTGCAAAATGCTTTGCTTTTTTCACATGGGCCACCAAGAAATTCAAGCCTTGCTAGATTCCAACACAGTGCACTGCAAGCCTGCAGTGTGCTGCAAAATGAGTGTAAAATAAAGGACAGCAAGGTTTGTGGTTTTTCCAGATACAACGCTGTGAGTAGGTACAAGTAATGATTCTGAATGCCTTGCTGCTGTGTATCCCAAAACCAGTATTAGAAAGTACCTTAAGAAACCAGAGGCCTTTTAGCAGTCATGTGGCCAGTCAAGTAGGTTTTCCTTCCTTTCCCAACTCCTTGCCACAAATTGTTCCTGCAGCAGTGCCTATATTGAGAAAGAAGTCTGTGTTATTTCTAGATTTTGCAAACTGACAAGTTACAACACATTTTCTAGTCTTTTGATTTTGTTCACTGATGGGAGAAGGGGGATCCTCTGTTTTATTTGTGTCCTTTCTGGCGGAGAAATAATAAAAAAAAGAACAGCTCTGAGAAGCTTGTGTCAGCTTCATTGTCAAGACAAAGGTCACTGCATTCCTATTCACCATGACCTACAACTGTACCCATTTAAAGACTTCATTATGCTATATTAGAGGGACCTCTTTCTCAGAGATTTTAATTTAGCTTCATTGTGAGAAGAACAAAACATGTAAGCATCAGAATATGGTGTTAAAAATTGTAAAAACGAATTATTTCAGCAGTCTTACTCCCTTTGCCATCCACCCTTAAGATAATGTGTGAATTATGATTTCTTCAACCACATAAAACAAAATCTGAGAATACTTGTACTCTAAAGTGTCTCTCAACTCCAAAATAAATAATCAAATTTAGTATCTCTGAACTAAAATAGCCATGTCTCCAAAAATCCAAGTTCCAAGAACACAAGAAGAGTAATTAGTTTAACTCTCATGTCCCCAGACTCATATTAAATGACTGGAAAGAAGTTTTAATTAACAACGCTTGTGAAGTAAATTTTTAAATCACCTACACATTTCATACAGACTAAAATGTGCACTAAGATTACCAAGTGCAAATGTTTGGTTATAAGGCTTGATGGACCAAGCATGTGAACATGATGGAACCAGCCCTGCCCCACAGATTTCCTCAGCTAAACAGGTTAAACAGTTTCAGTGTCACCTCTCCATGGATCACTGCTGAATAACCCCTGGGTTATCCAACCAGACCCGAGCCTGCAGACTGGCACAGATCTCTGCATTTCAGTTCCACCAAGTGAACGAACACTGGGGAGCAGCAGAAGCCCCTGGGTGCTGTAAGGAGCAGGGCTGGCTGCTCTCCCTCCCACTCGCCAGCCCCCGGCGGCTCCAGCCAGGCCACGGCGTCCCTGCCCAGCCCTGGGAGTGCCCTCTGCCCCTGGAGGCAGCTCGGGGCCAGGAGCTGCTGCACGGACATGTGCTGCCACCAGCCTGAGCGAATTGCAGGCAGAGAACCCAACGGGAATGCCCTCTGCAGCTGAGGAAGCTGATCCCTATTAGTCTCATCTTCCATTAGCAGTACCAAGAGAATGCATTTTTTCATTTTAGAGATCATTTTCTTCAAGAGGTAAGAAGATCCACTGACATGTTTTACCCACTAGAAGTTAAAGCACCTCGGCAAAACATGCAAGATGTTTTATCACACATCTGTGTAGTTCCTCATTACTGAAAGCAAATTAAAGTGATTCGAAACCTTGTCACTCATCGAACTGCACATGGATTTCTTTGTGAGTTCTGCTCTACACAGGTCTCAGCCCTGTGTGTCCCCATTCATGTCAGAATGTAATACCATGCAGAAACAGTCCCACCTGGGAGGCACTGCAGAAATAAGAAGTATTCCAAATCTGAGCAGCCTGATCCATCCCCAGAATGATTTCTGGCCATGTGCCAGCACCCACACACAGCATATCCCAGGCAGGACTCCGACCTGCCCAGTGGGAACTGAGTGTGCACACAGGGAAGTGATCCCAGAGAATCTGGGCTGAGAACACAGCCAGCCTTTTGACCTTTCAGATAGAAATCAAAATGAAATCTTTTGCCAACAGCACAAAGTAAATTCCTGTGTCTTCTGAACAAGACCCAGGGATATTCAGAAGGGTAATAACCTAGTTTTAGATAAAGCAGCTTTTAGCACCCAAGGTGGCACATGAGCTACTACAGAATATCTGTGTGTTGCAGACACCTCCTTGTTGCAGATCCTGCATAATGACCACTCCATGCCTCATTAGCTCCCAGAATGTTTTGCTAACTGTAGCACTAAATAAGAGACTATTTAAGATACATTTCAGGTAAGATAGAGTGTATTAAAATAATCAAAAAATATATTCTTAAGTTAATTCTTAATTCTTTCTTCATTTTGAGTCTGGCTAGACAATATTTTAGCCAATTTCAGGCCAGGTCCCCAAGTGCACAAAGAGCTCTCTTGTGTGGCATCATCCCATTACTCAGGAGAACCTTGGGTTTAAGACTACCAGACCCATTATCCAATTAATAAAATCCAAATATTGAAAAGGATCAATATGAAAATAAAGCAGTACATATATACAAAAATCTACATTACTGTAAAGATTATGAAGCATTATAAGTTTTTAAAAAAGCCAGAACTAAATGTTCTGTGGATTCCTCAGTTCACCCCATCTCCACTGTACAACAGACTGCCAACATGACAGAGAATTTCCTCCCAGCAGCCCTGCCTTGTTTGTGTCCACAGTGAGCAGGATGACACTGAGAGCACGAAGCAGGACTTTGCAGGGTGAGGCTGCACAAGAAAAGTGTTGGAGACAACACAGATTATCAAGTGTTTGAGAGCTGTCCATTGCCTGAGCAGGGTTTACATCCCATGTTCCAAATGATGGGCACAACAGCAAACCATATTGGACTTGGTGTTTGTACAAACAAAACAATTGCACAAAAATCACTGGAGAAGAGCATTAAAAGTGAAGACTCTGCAGTTTATATAAGCAGCAAGAAAAGATTCCAGTCTGGCAATGTACAGCACCTCACAGAAGAGATTGCCACACGGGCTCACATACCAGTGAAACTGCCTGATGCATCGTCCTGGAGGGCTCACCCCTGCAGATACAGCTCCCAAACTGCCACAGTCCTGAACATAAAAGCATTTTTACCAGATTCAACAAGGGACATCCATCAACACAGTCTAAACTCCTAGCTGGGGGAGGGAGATTCTGATTTGGTTTTGAAGAAGCATGGGATGAAAACACCAGTGGAACGTTTTCTTCCCTAATCTAATTTTAGGACATACGTGGGCAATTTTTGCAGAAGTTTCCCAGAGAAAGATAGTGCAGAGAGCACGAGACAGACAGACTGGAAAATTACAGCTCAAATGTTTAAAGCTGGGAGGCAGCAGGGGCTGTAAACAGCATCTTTGATTTTAAAGTGACCTGATTCTGTTCACCCACTCGAGCTGGTAACAGAGATTCTCACATGGATCCTCCCGGGGGTTACAAACATTTCCACAGCCACCACTGCAGCCTCTCAGGAACAAGGCTGATTTCTAGTTGGGGAAAAAACAGCAGAAGCATCATTTAGACAAATACACTGTTATCAAGTGTGTAATGCTGGGGTGAGGGGAAAACCGAACAATTGAAACAACAAAAAACCCCAAACAGAATACATTGAATTATTCCAGGAGCTTCTCAAGGTCTCCATGAGGCACCAAGCTGCTTTTCTTCATCAGCAGTCCATAAACCTGAAACTGAATCCCCTTCACACCATTCTGCTTTCACTTTTTTTTTTCATTCTCATTTCAGTTTCTGACTCTAACATTTCTCCCACAAGTCTGTGTCCATTTGAAGTAGTTCAGGAACTACACCAAATTTTAGTCAGCTCTCCTGGATCACATGCAGGCAGGTCAGACCTGCACTTTGAGTGGCTTGGGACAGAGGTGCAATCACAGTTCAAGGCACCATAATGCACCAGGCTCCAAGGCAATAATGTGACGTGAACTCCTCCAAGAGCAAGTGTAACAGTTTGTGCCCCATTTTCTATCATTATTTCTGTGAATTCTTCTTCACAGTCCTGTGAGTGGTAGGAACCAGGTTATCATTCCACTCCCATAACTCCTGTAAAAACAGCAACAAACTAAACTTGAAATAAAGTGGGAAGAATTCAAGCTCCATTTTGCTTTCTCTTTTCCTTCTCTCACTGACACATCCCCAGATAAAGTTCATGTGGGTGAACTGCAGTTTTTGAGTATGAACCAGGTAAAGCCATGGCCTGATTTCCATGCATACCCCTACCTTCACTAAAATAAAATTTGAACTCCATATTAAAGTAGAAAAAGCTCTGCTCTATTTAGAAACATGTTTGAGTGACTAAGCTGTGCAAAGAACGTATAAAACCTTACTACATTTTCCCATCATGCTTTTAAATGATTCCTAGCAATGTTCTGAATATTAAACATTGAGCACATTCTGTATTTACTTTCTGTGAGGTTTTTGTGCTTGTTTTTCAACACGCCAAGGATTTTTCTCATCCATGCCATTGCCTTGATTCAAATTCACATACAAAGCTGAAGAAAAACACAGACTAAGTAAATCCACAACCTATCTTCAGATTACCTCAAATGCTTTCAAAGTATTTTGCTACAGAACTATTTTTACAGGACTTTCATTTTAATGCAGGAATTAACAGGAGGGTGAGGGGGAAATTACAACCAAGTAAGACCCTAAAAAGCAGACAGAGGATTTTCTACAACCTTTACCTTGAATTAAATTACTATATTATGCATTTGTCATTCTGAACTTCTAGTAATTATGAAAAGTCTTGGCAGTTAACAATATGCCATTTAGATATTTTTAACTAAAATCACAGATTTGCAAAGATGAGGCCGTATAAACATTTTAACTTCAGGAAATTTGTCCAGTTTTGCTAAGCTAAAGGCATGAATTAGACCCCGGCTTCTAAAACAGCACATTTTGATTATTTGACTCAAAAGGAAACTGAAGAAAACAAACTGAAAACCTTCCAGTAAGTTAAAATTATTCCCTCTCCAAGTTCCATCTCCTAATGTTTCCTTCATAAGTTCTCAAAAGCATGACTGGATAATAGAAGTGATGCCTTTATGATTTTGTGAATAATGGGTTTTATTAAGTTAAAGCAAACAGCCAGAACAATACATATGCAACTTCTACTACACACAATATAAAGAATGTAAATTATAACCTCTGTAAAACAAAAGAAAAGGTACTAAAAAAAGCCAACACAGTGGTTACTGACTATTCCATCCCTGCTAACAGGCTGGGTTCTGTGTTCAGAGAACAGTTGTTGTCTGATTATTTCAACTGAAATAGGGTGAAATACAGAATCAAGTATAAATAAAAAATTAATGGAGTTACACAGATTCTATGAGAACAAACTCTAGATTAGTGAGGGCAAAAAACAAAAAAAAAAGTTTACTAGCAAAAAAGATCACGAATGGGCTCAGGTTTCTAATTCATAGTGGTGAGGGACAACAGGAGAAATTACCCAGGATTTTTGTAACAATTCCTTTAATAATACACCACTTTCATAACAGAAGTGTTTTACACTTGCACAATGTTAATAACTTTATTATACATGGAAGCCTGCAATAGGCTGATTACACAATAAGACTGCAAACAACCACTGGTACCTTCCTGACAACAGAAAAGTACATAAGACTGAAACATCACCAAGAGTACATAAAAAACCATCATCATAAACATCACCAAAATTACATTAAAAAAACTAATCAAAAAGTTCACTTGCAAAAAGTGGTTTAGAGCAGTGCCACTGCGTTTCAGCAGCTTTGAATGGCCACCAGTATTTCTAGCAGGTTTCCATGGCTCCACAGGCATTAATCAGGATTCACATATAATAAATAATGTACCACAAAATATACATAAAGTAAGGCAATAATTCCAAAGAAAAGTTCTGTTGATATGAACAAGCCACTCAAGTTCTACTTCTTGTAGTCGATGCCATCACCAGAATCCTTTGATGGAATTGCAGCCTTAGGCCCTAAGAGCCTGCCATGATGAACTGCTGCAAGCCCCTCTCTCCAAAAAGAGCCCCAGTGACCCCACTGGGGCCCTGCTGGGCACAGGGCTCCGGGGAGCTAATCCTGATGCAGGACAGGGGCCTTGCTATGTACAATTGGGAGTAGATTATTTCTTATGGTACATGGAAACCTCTGCACAGTTCTAAAACAGGTGGGTGTTCGTTGCTCACCATCTGAGGTCCTAAGACATCAGGAAGCACATCCGAAGATGTGCACTTTCTGGAATGTCAATCTTTTAAATGCTAGCTATGACGGCGGGGTGAGAGAGTGAGGAGGGGATGAAATGGGGATGGGGAAGGGGAGGCAGGGGCAGGCAGACAACCAAGATCAAGTCCAGAGCAACCAGGACCACAAGAAAATAGAGGGAACCTTTACACTAAAAGAATGTGAAAAGGGGCAGAGCAGGAGATGGACTTTTTTGAACCGTGTGTAACAAATAAGGTATCCCAAAACCCTCTCTGGATTAGGACTGTAGCTTCAAGTTGGGGTTCTAATGACATGAACCAGCTGCACACATTTTGTTGTGTCAACAGAATCTCTTTAGGGAATTACAGTCTCACACAGAAGTTCAGGGGACATCACTGCTCACATTAAAGCTACCGTGCTGGGCTCACCGTGCAGACCCCAGAATGTTTGCTCCACCTGCCTGGAATGAGCGTCACCTGGAAGAACAGGAGTACTTTAAAAACAACAAGATTTAGGTAGCAAAATTCTTTCAGATCAGCTGACGTTAAGAGACAGCAATTTGAAATGTCAAAGATCCCTTCCTCAAAAAGCTGAGATATATTTGTCATCACTTGGAAATTGGAAGTTCCAATACACTAGCGGTGCATAGAATTCCCATGCTTCATTACACTTTCCTGAGAGTAAAGCAATTAGAATAAACTTTAGTCCTAGGAACAAAGTTAATTTTTTGCATTTTAAATTCTTGGGCTATTCCCTGACAATCTACGTAATGTAAATTTGATTGCTAAACATTGTCACTTGAACAAAAACGCTATTTTAAAACTATTGATTTTTGATTAAAAACCATAATAAACAGAGCTAAAAAAATCACACTAACAAAATAAACTAAATATGAAAAGTTGCATTGAAAGGGCATGTTACATTATTCTTAATACGACCGTGTAGAAACATTCCAATGGCAGTGTTGTCAAAGTAAAACAAATTACATTAAGAAGACCCCACAGCCTGGTCACAGTCAGGACCTTACCTGAAACTCTGGCTGGTGGGGGTTTTTACTCGTGTACTACATGGCTCACTTACATCAGACATCATATTTGTATACCCTGAGAAATCTGACACTGAAGTCCTTACTCTATGGTCCACTTCTCCATTAGAGTTAGTGATAAAAGTCATTGGCACCCTGCTGCCCGACTTGAACTGAGAACCAAACGCTTGTGCAAAGTTCTCGATCTGGTAGGTTGCTCGAGGCTCTATGTCCTTCTGAGGATCTATCTGGCTGCTTAACTCCTGAGATGGGATCTGAAAGCTCGTTGAGGATTCCAAGTTTTTCTGTTCCTTCTGGCCAGTCAGTTTCTGAGAGGTTGACTGGTAGTTCGACGAAGTCTCTAAGTTTTTCTGCGGATCGATGAGATCATCCAGCTCTTGAGAAGGAGTCAACTGCTGATGCGAAGCCTCCAAAGCAGACAGATAAAAGCCTGGCTGGGAGCCAAGCAGCATCCCAAATGGAGGTTTGGGCAACGCAGTTGGCAACACTGAGGTAACGGATTGGCTGAAGCCACACTCCAGAGGAGATGTAGTGTAGATCTGTTTGTCTGGAAACAGAGTGTGGTTATGGAGAGTTGAAGACAAGCTAACAAACTGGAAACTGGGTCCAAAAGCAAAACCAGTGCTGTTGGTTGTTCTTTCAAAGGCTTGTTGGAGGTATTTTGAGTATTCTTGCAACATGCTTGCCTTATCATTTGAAACTGTTTGAGAGTTAGGGCTCAAGTTTTCCTCCTGAACCATGTCTGAGTGTTCTCCTGAGGTGTGCAAGTCCACACGCTGTTCAGTGATACTGAAGGGATCTTCCTTCTGGCCTTCCGATTTGTGAGAGTACTGGTCCAAAAGGCTCTGTAAGACTTCATCAGGAATCCCAGACTTGTCGTGGCAAGACTTTATTTCACTGTTTAAAGAGGCTGAGTCAATGAGAGACAGGGGAGCCTCGCTGTCCATGACGCTAACACCTGGAGACTGGATGACGGACTGCTGGGAACTCATGTGTCCCACATTAAGGGAAAAGGCACTGTTACTGCTTGCAGTCTGTAAGTATCTCCTCTTCTTTGAAAACTGCATGGCATCATCATAATTGCTACTTATCTGACCTGGTTTACCACCTGTACTTTGGAGAAGGCCAATAGTTTCTACACCGGTATTGGCTACTAGGCCTAGAGAGCCACTCTGTTTCCCAGACAGTGGTTTTTGCCCCAAAATATCTGGCAGTGGTGATACAAAATTAAGGTAATTTTTGTCAGCTTGTTTTCTGCTCGTTTTTTTCAAGACCAATTTTGGCACTTTTTTCTGAAGTTCTTCTACGCCCGTGCCAACTAGACCACCACTGGAAGACACAATAGGAATATCAACTGCATAACTTGGCATGGCCACATTACTTGTAACTTGAGATTCAGCTATTTTGCTGCTACACTTGTTTCCTTTGTTTTCAGTGGATGTATTTTTTGTTTTACTTTTTCTCCTTGAGGAACTTGTATTTCCCTGAGACAACGCAGCCAAGCTACCCATGCTATTTGATGATCCAGGCTCCATTCCAGCCCCTGCTTTACCTATGGCTTCACCACATGTTCTTCTGTGCTTTAACAGTCTATCAGTCCTCGAAAAATACTGCTGACAAGTGTCACATTTGTATGGCTTTTCTCCACTATGCGTCCTCTTGTGTCTTTCCATGTGGTACTTCTGGATGAACTTCATACTACACTGGTCACACCCAAAAGGCTTTTCCCTGCTGTGGATCTTCTCGTGTCTCTGCAGCAGGTACTTCTGGATGAAGCCCATGCTGCACTGGCTGCACTGGAAAGGCCTCTCCCCGGTGTGGATGAGCACGTGCCTGCGCAGGTGGTAGGAGCTCCTGAAGGCAGCACTGCAGTGCTCGCACACGTGAGGTTTCTGGCTGGGGGACGCGACGGCGCCTTCCCCATCTCCCACCAGGGGGGGTTTGGATGAAGCGCTGGGCTTCCGCTTGGCTTTGATTCCCTGAGTTTCTGGCTTTGGCCTCTTTGCCTTCTTGACCTGGGCGTCGTGCTTTGGCTCACCCGCGCTCCCCGGAGCGCCCTCGCCTCTGCCCGTCAGCAGCAGGTCTCGGTGCGGGTGCTGGTGCAGGTGGTGAAGAAGGCTGAGGTCCTGGATCACACTCTGGCCGGCTCCTTCGCCGCTGCC
Source organism: Polioptila caerulea (assembly GCA_013397295.1). Lineage (NCBI taxonomy): Eukaryota > Metazoa > Chordata > Aves > Passeriformes > Certhiidae > Polioptila > Polioptila caerulea. The sequence continues at coordinate 135,482 of VYXF01006941.1, forward strand.
CAGGCCGGGGGGTCTCTCCTCCGCCGCTCCCCCGAAAAGCCCCCCGTAGTGGTGATGGTGCTGCGGCTGCTGCTCCTCCTCCTGCTCGCTGGGCTTCTCTTGCTTGATGCTCACCAGGGACTGCAGAAAGCCCCAGGGGCTCCTCTGCGAGGAGGGCGCGGAGGGGAAAGCCCCCGCCGGCTCCTTCTTGAAAGTCACGTCCTGCGGGGGCGGAGGCGCCGGGGGCTCGCCCGCCGCCGTGGAGGAAGCGGCGCCGGCGGCCGGAGGTAACACGCACTGCGGGGGGTGCTGGGCCGCCGCGGGG
>VYXF01006941.1:136519-186858 GCA_013397295.1 Polioptila caerulea
GCTGCCCGCCCCGCGCTCCCAGCCCGGCCCAGCGCCCGGCCCTGGCCCCCGCCGCTGCCCAGCTCCCCGGGGCCGCGGATCTTTGGCCCCCTGGTCCAGCCAAACCCGCACTAATGATGCTCACTGCTTGAGCTGCGTGCACGGAAATAAGTCATCCTTATGCTAGAAGTGAGATTAAATTGTTATTCTGAAATAGTACCTTACTGCGGTTAATCGGGAGACCTTTTCCACTCTTCTTCTAATAGTCCTTGCCCTCCTTGGAGGATAATAAAATATAAATGGAATCCTTCTTAATTTCTGCGTATTTACTTCGAAAGCTTTTTGTATTTCTATAAGGTTTTAAAATGCAAATATCTAAGGTACCTTAGCTTAAAAATTGGAATTAAACATATTAACGCTAATTTTTGTTATTGACGTAATGGAAGTAGCAGAACAAGGTGGATAGATTCCTTATGATTTTTAGGCTTTACATGTCAAGGATATTTTCCTTTATGAGAGATAAATAGCAAGTACTTTTCATAACCCTGACTGGTACAAAGGCTCGGGTCAGATCTTAAAAAATCTGAAACATATCTGATTGATGCAAAAAAGTGGAATTTCATGCCAGTTCTGTACTTCAAAATTTCGTTGAGTAAGTAAAACCAGTTCCTTTTATAATTTAAATATTTTATAGCATGTAAACTTAACAGTTAATTTCAAAAGGCACATTAGATTACAACAGTCTAGGTTTAGCTAAGTGTTGAAAGACAGAGCAGGAATTCAAAAAACTTAAAGCAGCAGTAAAATATTAGTCAATGCCTGTGAGAAATGAGTCTGTCCCTTTATTCAGGGTGTCTGTGTTTAATGGTAAGCTGGGATGCATATAAGCCACTCCAAGCATGAAGGGCAGTAGGACACTCGCATGGAAAGCCAACTTTGTCCCTCAGTTATCAAGATAAGAAACCTGTCATTTCTCTCATTCACTCTGTCAGCCTTGAGATACTCCAAGCAGACTTACCTCTGTGTTGTACACCCCATATATCAGGAAGATGAAGAGACCCTGTAAAATAAAATGGAGGGAAAAAGCTGTTAACTCTAATCATTTCAGCAGTAGAAATACCTGAAATAAACTTTCCTGGGAACAGACAAAAGAAGACACACTTCATCAAGGTCAATTTATTTTTCTATTTTTCAGCATTATAAGCTGTACCTTGAGCATTTATTTGATAAGGTGGGAGTGCATCAACTATATTGTGATATTCAGCTGTTTGAAAATGAAAAACTTAGCACCAAAGGATCTATAACATTAATTAGAAAATTTAATTTTATATTTGAATGGTCTTTTGACCAGCCAAGTAAATTGATTTCAAAAAGTGAAAATACAGAGATGCTGAGGCAAACTGAGTGAACAATCTCTACTTTTGATATTTTTTTCATAAAAGTATGAAAACATGTACTACCAAATACTACACTAAAAATATACTCCCACATATGTATTGACAAATGCATACACTTGTTTATTTTAGAAATGTAAATGGGAAGAAAGTAAGAAATGTATGAGGACAGAAAAAAAGGCATCTGTGCCTTAAAAAGCTAAAGGGTTTTAGGCAGGAAATCTGGCCACGGTGGAGAAAAGAAAATGTGCACACACACCTGTGATTTTTCAGGTCTCATGCCAAAATGGGATGTGTTCTGGGATGTGTTCTGGGTAGACTGAGAAGTCAAAAACCTTCAGCTGAGCTTGAATCCCAGCTTTTGGAATCCGGGGGAAACGCTGCTTAATGACAGCTCTGATTGTCACAGGGCGTGAAGGGATTGCTCAGCTTTGAAATTTGGCAGGTCCTGCTGAATTGTCCTTGCTATCTTGAATAAATCAGACCATGGGCAGTTCTAATCTCTAGCAAGTTTGGCAGGATCTGCTCCAGTTTGGGTGGTACCACTGAAAGCTGACGCTCTTATCACAAGCTCATTCTGCTTTAGGGCAACCGAAATTTGCATGGCAGTCGTTTTTATCAGAAGGGTTTTTTTCCATGATTTTAACATCTCTCTCCCCTTCTGTTGCTGTTTGACATTTCCTTTTTATGGCCATCGTGTTTCATTCAAGATTAGACAATAAATTGCAATCATTTTTTGGTGTGTTGAGACTGTTACTCTGGTACTTCCAATATTTTCAATTTCAGCATTTTTTCAATATACACATTCTCAAGAATATGGAATCACTTCATCCTTCTCCTGTCAAGCATTTGGTCTCTGATTTGTCTGACAACTCAAAAGGACTTTTAAGATCTCACAGCTACTAAAATCCTTATTGTAATACCTCAAAAGATCAATTAAATAAAACCATATTAGCAAAATAGGCATGTAAACATTACATAGAAGAACTGTAGAAGAATAAAAATCAATGAAATATATTCTAAATAAATCAATACCTAATAAAAACAATTTGATATTTTAAAGAATTAAAAATTTCCAGCACTGAAAATGTTTGGATTGCAAGAAATTTTCTGAGTTATGGAAGAGATGATAAATCATATGCAGCCATACTGGATGAATAATGTTTTTTTTTTCATAAATTAAAAAATAATGCTATTGCAGCAATGGAAACTGCAGCCTGCAAGTAAAATTCATGTCACTCACACAATCAGTCTTTCTATAATCCTAAAAAAAATTAAAATTGTCTTAGCAAGGAGAGATTAGGGATTTACTGTTTATTTGAAATCTAAACCAGTGCTACAAACTGGAAGCCTCAGGAAACTTTTGCCACACAACATCAGTTTTAATGCAAAGAAAATTAAATTCCAAAATTATGGGATTTTTCTACCATAATTCAAGAAGTTTGAAATCTTTACTTGAACATTTAAGAAGTCTGACATTTGAAAGAGCACTGTTGGGAAATTTCAGAGTTACTGTCCCACAGGCAATGATTTCAGCTCTCATTGCTATCACTCAATTGGTACCTGCAGGCTTTGCAAACAGGAGCAAACAACGTGACTGATTTGGATTTTCTGCTATAAAAACTAGAAAAAAACAAAACAAAACAAAAAAACCCCAACCCTGGAAAACCACACCAGCAGAAATTTTGTAACGCTAATTAACAGATCCACAGAAATTTGGCAGTAATAAACTGTCATAGCAAAGGTGCTGGAGCAAATCAGTGACTTACCCTGGGGCAGAGCCTTTGCTTTGGCCTTGGAGATAAATTGTGCTTTGCCTCGGTTGCCTCGAGGTCCATCCTCAGTTCTGAGCCACATTCAAAAGATATTTCTGTCAGTGTCAGGTGAAGGGCAAATGGACAGGGTGACTCTGGATCCACACTGAGGATCTCTGCAAGGACTGAAGTACAAAAACAGTGTTCACAGTTTTGGAGGACCCACATAGAAAATGTTAGCTGAATTTATATCTAAGTGTCAGTAGGATGAGTGGGGTCTGGGATATCAGAGGAACAGCTCGTCCTCCACAGCCTCAGTAAACTGGCATTCCATGTTGCCACATGTAAGCCTGCCCTACAGCTTATTTTAGATAAAGCCAGCAATAACCCTTGCACAAAGGTATGTTTAGGATGATAGAAAATATGTTTAGGATGATAGAAAATATCCATGTCTAAAAAAAAAGGTGGAAAGGATGTAGAGATGTCAGCTGTCCACCTCTCTGCATAAGCAAAGACAGGATATTCAAGTATCAGTATAAGCTTTCATATGCCAGGTTTAACAAATTTCTGACAAAAATGTGTCATCAAACAGATTTTTTACCTTTTACCCTTACCAAGATCCTGGTGGAGTACCCAGACAAGCCTGTGTTAATCTACATTTTGAGGTGATCAGGATCCATTTTCTGCCTGTCCATAAAGAACTCTTGACCTTTGCAATAAGTCTGTAAGCATTACAGTCAGGGCTCCAGGATTCAGGGGTTTTAAAGGAAATTAAAATTACTGTCAAAAGGGTTCCTGCTTGTTTCTTCTTTTCAAGTTAGACTTTACAAATCAAGATATACTTTCAGAGCATGACAAAGCAAAGACAGGAAGCCAGTTGGGGTTTTTCCTGAGAAAATTAATTATTATAATCACACCATCCCCATATCCATCACAAATCTAATCAGCACCAGTCACAGAGACAGGAGATTCACACTTCAGTTCTTTTTTTCAGCAGTCTGTTATTCACACACGTGCATGTTGGTCTGAAAACAACCAGGGCACCCAGAGCTTGGTCTTGCCAAGCCTCTGCACGATTCCCCTGCTGTACAAAACGTGGCTTTCTGTGCATTTTTGTACTTGGAGTACTGGCTGCAAGGAAAGAACTGCACGTTTCATTCTACCTGCTTTTACAGGCTGATAACTTCTTCCAACTGCATCTATTCCTTGGGCTTGTCATCAACTCAAAAATTACTTTCTCTTGTCACTAAACCCCAGTTTCTCATTTTATAAAACTTTCTCCAAGTACCTTACTGAGCTAGGAAACATGCAGGGAAGTGGATTATATTTCACCCAAAAAATTAAAAAGTGCTGAAAGTGACTGTATACAGAGAGCCATTCAGAAGGAAAAGGAAGGATGGAGACAGAAAGGAGGATGGATTTTTACTAGTGTCTTCCTTTCACAATATTATTTTACATTTTACCAATAATTCTGTGTTTAAACATTCAGTAGCTATTTTCATGTGGCTGATTTTGGCACAACTATCCATTCACCTGAGCTAAATGCAAGGGAATACAGAGTGATTCAGGTTCCTTTTAAAAATATATCAGAGTCAATAAATACATAAAGAAGCTCAAGGGTTCACTAGGACCTAAAATATTTGTCCAGTAATTTTAGGGAAAAGAGTGCTCACAGGCTTCTCCCAACAGCAAAGTGGGGAGAGTTGTTTTGTTTTAATTTTTTAAAGTCACTTAAGAAAAGTCAAATCAACAGCAATCCCTTTAGAGCACATTTAATATTTGGAAATGTCCAGCTGGTCTGGAGAACCAGCAATGCAATGCTGAATGAAAGAGATTTAATATTCTAATTTATTTCATGGCAAAGCAGAGGGATTTCCCATATACCTCTGCCAAATATTTTACATTTTTCTTCTAGGAATAATAATTTTTCACCATCAAAGGGTAAATTCCATGAAATTTGAATGAGAGAGACATATTCTAATAGCAATAAGCCATGCCAGGGTGGGCATTATTGACTTTTTGGCAAGCCTTTCAAGAGATTGAAGGCCCTTGGTGCTGTTCCCCAGGACATGCACCAATAGCCCAAAGCACATCTCGGAGGGGCTGATTACTGCTACATATTCCTCAGCAATGCTGGTTCCCAGGCATTCCCCCACAGCTGGAGAGCACTGGAAAACAAAGATTTTGTTTGCAATTAAAAGATCTTGAGGGTCTTGAGAGAAGCACAGGTTTCAGTGCTTTCAGAGTTCCACTCAGCATTTAATTTTGCTAGCACAAGCAACTTCAGAGAAATACTGTGATTCTGTTCTGAAGCCTGATCATGAAATCAAACCTGGGATAAATTGATCCTACAGTGCATCTTAAAAGGGCAATGAAATTATCATTCTTAAGATAAAAAATCCTTCTTATCTCAACATATTTTTGTGATTTCAGTGCCTCAAGAGCACTTGGTGGACTCTGCTACGTTTACTTTCTCCGTTCACAAATCAGAGCAAACCTAACAAAAAGCAGGCTGAATCAATCCTTAGTCTGTATAAATGCATTCAGCAGCATGTAGACAGTGTCTTTTTACCCAAATCTTCAAGTTATTGGAGACATTCTCCTGCATTCCTTGCAGAGGGTTGCTGTGCTGACTCCAACATGTACACACAACGTGCAGCTCTGTTTGGATTCACGGCTGAAAACATTTTCTTTGGCTGATAAACAGAATCAAGACAAGAGCCCTGACTTACATGATTACTCCATTAAAAAATAATTTGGTGTCTAGTTCGTTATGGAGCCCATGTAAGAGCTGCAGTGCCTCTGTTCTGGAACTCCAGGGTTCCTCCAGAACCCTGCGTGATTTGTTTATGATGTGGTGATGATTGACTGTCAGCTACTAATAAATGGTAAATAAAAAAGTAACGTGTGATATTAAAGTACTACATTAGCTACATTGTGATTAAATTACAGTAACAGCACCAGCTATAAACCTTTATAGAATCTCCTCAGCCATGCAGTAATTCTCCTAACTATACTATTATGTAGAGCACAAATATTTCTTTGCAAGTCCGAAGCAATACATCAGGGGAGCATTTACTGCTAAAGCTAGATTGAGAGTAAATGCATCTTGGGTTGCTATGAATAAAGCTCTAGCTTCTCATTACTTTATGACAAGACACAGAAATTCACTTTACTTTTCATTTAAGCTTTTCTGCTCCAGTTTATAGATGTATGCCTTCACGCTTTTATTCCCTTCTCGCTTCAGCCGTACGTAATAAATGATTATAAATTTTCACATTTGACCACCTCTCTACTGGTCTCATGCTTAATGCACAAAGTTAGGAAGCTGCAGGTAAAAATTTCACAAACACTTTTATTTATGATGTTGTCCTTGGTAACGGAAATTTCAAAGTACTGAAATGAAAAGTATGATTAAAGGGATACGACGTCCTGACAAGGATAGTAGAGGGCAGCCTTCTATTTCCCACTGAAAATATATAATACTTTTTTGACATCAATTTCATAGAGAATAGACATGGGCTAGTCATGAAAAAAAAAAAAAAAAGACACAAACATGTTTCTAACTTCACTGTTCTGCTGTCTTAAATGAAACTTATTCCAGAATTATTTTGTCTGAGTTACAAAGCTTTCAAGTTAATATCAGGCACATAGATAATTATGGATAAACAAGATATTGAGCAGTTAAATAAATGTCTTACTGATAATCTTCAGCAGAATTAAAAAAAACCCAAACAGACTATGTTAAGAGAAATATTCCTTTCTCATTTCCTGTTGTCACTTTCCCAATCATTTTACCTCTACAATGGGATTTACTGTGATTTATTTGTCTGGTTTTGATTCTCATTTTAGCTAACTCATACTGTCCTATGCAGCTAAAAAGTTGTGACAGACTCGAAACCCGTTAGAATTAGTACCCTAATAATAATAAACCCTAATGGGTTTTTTAATTAAACCCATTTTGTCCCACCTTTAAACACATCAAAATAAAACAACATTGAGAGCATTGTTCTATTTATGGGTAAATGGGGGAACTGAAGTAACATTAGGGTCATCTTACTAACATTTATAGTTTTAGATTACATGAAAAACAAATTAATCTAAAATCTCCAAAGTTAAATATATCTCCTTGAGCAATTTTGAAAACAAACCACTTCAGTTGAGTCTCATTCTTATAAGTGGTACCTGTAATTTTCAGATGCTATTACCAATTAAAATAATGTTATGACTTAATAATATCCAATGCCTGCTACACTTGAACATCCAGATAAGTATCCTGCCCAATTTCCAATGGCATAGATACAAATATAGAACATTCTTTTGAAAAATAACTGTTGAACTGCCACATTCCAGAGAATAAATTATGTTTCAATCTATTTCGAAAGTAATCAATACTATAAAGCTTCTACATTTAGTCTTTTTAGACAAAACAGACCAACCAAGCTCTGGAAAGGAAGGGGGCAGTTCAGAAGTTCTGTACAACAAACGCTGAACTTTGCACCCCCAAATGACTGTGTCAGATCCTGCTTGGACTGGTGCAAACTAAAACTTGGTTTTAGGCACAAAGCTCGGAGTTGATGTTCACTGTCAGTGTCTGTGTGCAGCTCTGGGGGAATGGGGTTTTGTGCCCACCATTAACTGGCATAGCTAGAGAGAAAGAGCAATGACCAAACTTTTCTTCTAGTCCTGTGAATTTCTTGATGTTCAACTTGGCTGGGCAATTCTAGCAAGTTCTACCTTTTCCATAACAGAGCTAATAATTTCAAGAAAAAAATACAGAAAATCATATCAGTATTAAAAAGTTGTGCTTTTTAAACTTTTGAGGCATCGTTTCCCAGGCAAGGACTGGGTATTTATTCTCTGCCTTTTAACAAATCTATAAACTATTTGTTCTGTTGCCTCCTGGATGTACAGTCAGAATGTTTTTCAGTCTGTTCCTGTAACAGCATCAAACCTTTCTCAATAAAAGAAGCTACAAAGATTTTGTGACAGATTCTATTTTTTGCCTAGCTATCAAACCCCTGAAAAATACATTGTGTTTTATGTCAGTTATTAAAAAAAAAACCCCACAAATTATAATGAAAACAAAATTGCTGAGAATCATAATTTGAATGTCTGTCTTCATCCATTTCAGATTTACTGTTACTCTGAGGTTTTACACCTTGATTTTTTTCCTCTTACCTCACCACACAATTACAAGCTACTGTAATTATGCCTTTTATAATCATTGCCATTATAAAACCAGCAATCCACATTGCTGAGCATTCTGTGTAGTGTCCTCACTGAAGCACACCCTACTCTAAATGCATTCTAATATTTGCAGTTTGAAACCTGCCAAAAGTGTCCTTAGAGTAAACATGTGGGATCCATTATGCCAAATAAAGCACACAGGTTACAAGGACCATACCACAGCAGAGCTCACACTTGCTTTTGCACTTACTAATATCTCTGACCCCTCTCTACAAAAGCACTTTAATCAACATTCACATATTACTTTTTTTTTTTTTTTTGAGCCTGACCATTTAACAAGTTGCAAAAAAATGTTTAGCAATCAATTATAACCATCAAGTTGATATGCTGCAGGACTGAGGGTCATTTAAACTTAGAGCTCCAGCTGAAAGAGTTTGGGAAAGCCACATGGGGAGCAAACTCCCTTTTCCCTTTTAAACTTGCAAGCAAAAGGACAGCTTAATTAACCCAGCAGAGAGTGTCTCCTCAACCTTTCTGAAGCTCTTTGTGAAAGCAGAGACAACTTTTGGGCCTTAAGAGCATTTGCTTTCTGTCTCCAAGTTTCAGCTGTGCATGCACACAGCCCCAGTAAGCCATGTCCCAATCAAGTGATCATTTTAGATAAATTTGATTGGGAGCGCATGGCCTGGCACCATGCTGGAACAATAACCTAAATCTGGACCTGGCTACTGATGTCTGGTATGAGACATGGGTCAGTGCACCTAAGTGCTCTATTTGTAATCATAAAAAGAGAGATAATGCATAGGATGCTAAACTATTGCTTTGCCTCCCCTTCATCTTATGGGGAAATTGATGGTCCATGTTCTCCAGGAGGATAGGGAGAGGATGTGGCTGATTAGGAGTCAGGGCTTTGCTCTGACCATGCATCTTTCAATGAGATCCCTTTCCTCTCCTGGCAGTTTTCAGAAGAATGTGAGTAATAAGAGAAGATTCCCTACTGTTCACAGAGGGCATTGCTTTTCATGGGGGGAAGTTTGCTTCATTACTTTATTATCACCACCCAACTCACTGCAAGTTCTTGGGCAGCCCAGCAGGGCTCCTGAGACAGCTCTGCCCCCTCTCCTCTGGGCTCCTATGCAGGCCAGCTCCTTGGCTTTTGGACAGTTCCCAGGATGTCCCATTCTCCTTGCAGAGCATCTTGGCTGCCTGGTCAACAACTGTAGTTTTCTCTGCCACTGCCTCTGACAGGAACCAGGAAACTTCATTTCACTGTGGATTTACTTCTGCTAATATTAATCTCATAGGATCTAACTAGGGCAATCACACTCTGTCAGGACAAACAAACAAGGCTGATTTACTGCTGTAGTTCTTTTCAAGTAAGCACCTACTCACATGTCAAGTGAACAGTTAAAAGGGAAGTATAATTTAGAGGCTTAGCTTCTTTTTTCTTTGCAGTAGTCTCCAAAAACAGGATAGCCAGAATTCTTCCAGAGCTGTATAATAAGGAGAGGTGTAAAGGGCACACATAGGACACTGTACATACCTTAGGAGCATCCCAAGTATTCCCAGAGCCTTGGCACAAGCACTGCAAATGCCCAAACACCTCAGATCCCACCTGGCAGACGTGTAAGGGTTGAAAAGATCCAGGGAAATCCTGACACATGGTAGTTCTGTCCAGAAATCTTTGCCTAAGTATGGATGTTCTATAGTTGTACAAAAGAAGTGCTCACAAGTGGGTTTTAGTTTGGAAGTAAGAGGATTGTTTCTTGATAATTTTTGGTGGTTCTTAACCCAAACTGGGTATTTGTCTGCATTAATACGAACGCATCGATCTGACTGCAGCCTGCAGTTACTGAGGTTTTATAAGACAGCAATAAAGCTCTCTTTGCATTAAGCAGCCAAGCACATCAACATTTTAATGAACTGTTTTTACATGGCTCGTTGAGTAGCTCCTAGGCTCCTATCATACAAATCACCTCTCCATCACCCTCACCCCTCTCACACAGGTTTTCTCAGGGTGTGAGCTGGAAATGGAAAGGCAGTTCCAGGGATATTCAGCAAATCTGACCCTGCAGGCAGTGCAGCTCCCAGCACTACCAGTGTTCAGGCTGTGGGGGCATATAGAGACCTCCAGCAGCACTGCAATCACCAAACAAACTGCCTGGGACCTCGGGAAAATCAACCCTTGGAGCTGCTGCACTGCTCTGAGGTTCCAGACAATGAACTCCAGCCTTGCATGGTGGGCTGGGGGTTCACCACAGAACAGCCCATCTCCCAAACAGGTTTTTGTTTTATATTGACCTGAAGGGTGAAATAAATTTTGGAAATCAACATCAGTGTAGCCCAAATCTCCTTGGAATAATTAAATTACATTAATGACAAGCATTTTGGTGTATTCTAGTCAACCTTTGAAAAGCAACATAAAAAGCATAAAATATTTATTGTTATGCTTTCAAATCGACTTCATGACACATTATGTGTTTTTGAGATTAAAGATTGGTTCTAACACATGATTTAATAATGAATGCAAATTATAAATGAATATTTAACAAACCATATCACATTTTATGTCTTAACATATCCTTTGCCATTACTATAACTGAATGAGAAATGGCTCTGTGATGTATTGTCCTGCTGCCTTAGGCCCTGGTGTTTTCACCTTGACACGGCCTCTGAAATAAATTAATTGGTGAACATTTAAGAACTCTGTGCAAGGGTTGACATAAAACATTTATAAGGCTGTTTATGATTGAAGGAGCCATGCACTAATCAGGTAATATTTATTGTAAAAATTATTTATTTGGCCAATTGTTCCATGAAAAAAAAAAAAAAAGACTTGGAAATGTTTATTTCCAAACTTAGTTTAGGATAACGTGGTACTAATGGTACCATAAAGATGTTATATAGTGTTAATATAACCTGAGTATTAAAAACATAATGAATTTGCTATTTATGAACCATTTAGTTTTACCTCAACCCTAGAATAAACTTCCGATCATTACAGATCTGTTCATAACTTTTCTGTCTCTTTTCCCTCTCTTTATTCCCTTCTTTGCTTTCCTCTACATGTTCAGTCATATTTTTGATATTTGCAGAATTAATTAAAATACGTTTAAATAGCAGTATTTTATTTTATTTTGGTTTTTTAGTATTCTGTGTGCTTAAGTGACTACACACTACCACAGAAAGACAAATATTATTTTTGTTTACTTTTCACTGGTATTTGTAATGCTCTATTTATTCCTATTAAATTTATTTTCATGTTGCATATAACAAAAAAAAGCAAGAAATACAGGCTTCTCAGTTTCATCATTTTGTTCAAGTGGCCTAGTTCAGACTTTGTGTAGGGAATAAACCACATGCAACTTAAACCAAAACAAGGCCACTACTTTGGGTGGGAGTTTCACTGAACTCCCCAGCAAGATTTAGTGATTGAAATCATAAATCTGCTCCCTGGCACTGCTCAGCTGAGCTGACCACGTAGATCACTGCCCTGATTTAATCAGCTAGGAATGAAACTTAGAGCAAGTTATAGTCAGAGCTTGATAGTGATGTTTTATACTCACATAACATTCTAAATATTTCAACATTACTGAACAAAAATTGAAAAAAATTCTGACAAGAATTTCCTTCTAGTAGCCCTTTCAGTGCAACATTTCCACACCACTTATGACCCGAGTTTATAGAAGGGTTTAGAGAAGAGAGCTTCAGATATTTTAGGAAAAACAGAACAATTTAGACTGGGAAGAGGAGGATGGGTCAGAAAGGATCAGGTTCAGAACGACACTATGGCAAAGGACAGTAAGAAACAAGGAAATACCCATAGGTGAGTAAGAAATTAAAAGAGTTTATTAATTGGCAAGAGAACTTCTCTGATGGCAATCCCTATCCTCTTGTCCTGGTCTGCCATGTCTGTCCAGAATGCACAATCATTTTCTGATTTTTTTAATCTATTTTATTATGTTTCCCAGACATCCCTACCTCTTCCTATCATCTTCTCCCAGTCATCTCTCTTCATTAATTTTGCCATTATTTTCTTCACATTTCAGTCTCCAACATTCTTTGTCATTGCTGTTCTCTTGCATTCACTTACAAATATTTCTGACACATGCCATGCAACATTGTAAGCCTTAGGAACAATTTGGGGGTCTCTCCTATTTAGGCTGCATCTCAGGTCAGGTTCCATTTCTCATCTGCTGCCATCACCAATTTTCCTTCATTTCATGACCTTTAAAAGAGTTTCCAGTACTACATCATGGACTGAAAACACAGTTGCTACCTAATAGATTTGGAGAAATCTTATTTTAAATCATTAAAATTTTTCCAGGGTGCCTAATAACCCAGTTCAGCCTTGACAATTGTTGGCATGATAAAGTAAAAGCAAGCAGATCCTCTAGGATGCAAACCCAGCTGTTCACTGAGGGACTGTATTTTCATGTCCCTGCTTATACCCAGTTTTGGGACTGATCTGAGTAATTCTAAGCTAACCACAGTACAGTAAGATAAAAGGTGAGAAACACCAGTGTGTGAGAGTTATGCAAAGTTTACTCTTGTTTTCAATTTACCATTTTCTCAGTTTACCATTCACAAGGCACGGGGGTGTCCTTGTGTTGATCTCTTCACATGCAGACAAAAACCAAAGCTGAACTGGATGTCAGACTAACTTCACTCAGCACAACAGCATTTCACTTCTCCACAGTAATTCATGATCCAGGAAGCTTTTTCCACACCTACATCCAGGAGAGATAACAAGAGTGTTTCTCTTTGCCACATTTTTTCCCCTCACAATTGGAGTTTTCCCTGAAACACAAACTCTGTCAAACACTTGACACCAGTGTTTTTTCCCTTTATCAAGTGAACAGTTAATACAGGTGACTAAAGCATCATACCCAAGACAGGGAGAATTTAAAAGCCAAAACAGCACATCAGACCCCAATGTGAGAATTAAATAAACTCAGTTTGAACTGTATATGTTCTCAAAGTGTTGGCACGTTACATCAAGCCTGATACACTTTTCAAATCTGATTAAAGTTCTTTCTTTTTGTGGTTTGTTTTGTTTTGTTTTTTTTCCCAATCATAGGCAACAAACTCTATAAATCCACAGAAGGATTTCTGGGAAGACACATGGATTTGCCTACACTACAACCATCTTCTCTAAAATTCTCAACAAGCAAAGAGCCTCCACTGAATACCCTAATATTTATTCTGGGCCTTACTCAATGCCCATTAAAGCCAACCAAAACCATTTCACAGGCTTTGGTAACACTTTACACGAGGCACTGAGGCAGCCAGTGACCATAAATCAGCAGTTTTTTGGATCCTGCTCTCACTCAACTCTCCTGAGCTCTCTTAGGAAGCTCATGGTAGGTACAGCCTGATAAACAGAGGACACAGTAAAATGTTAAGCAGCACTGTTCATTAAAGCAAAGATCAAAGGAGCCACTTCACCTGTGACAACAGGGGAGTTGATCCACACAAACTGGCATTGGGTTCATGTTCCTGTTGTATCCATTCTGCCTCGTGTCTAGTGACAACTTCTGCTTTGACAATTAGCAGCTACACTTAGAGCCAGAGAAAAGGAAAGCAGCAAAATTCAGATCTGTGAGAGAGCATGAGGCTGATAAGGGAGAAATAACAGCTGGAAATCACACAGCTGCTTCAGACAGTGGCCAGGCTTTCAGAATGAGCACCTGAAAACTTAGGCATGAAGAAACAAAAATAATTCCCAGCTGAAGAAGAGACAAAGAAGAGAACCCTCCCATAGGAGCACAGCATGATAAGTAGCCACAGGGAGAATCAGTGTGATCAGTCAGAAAGGCAGGAGAGTTATTAGCTTAGCCCTGAACCTCCTACTTAATGTGGGGCCAGTGGTGATAGTTAACAGACCCTGGCTAAGGTGACAAGCTTTGGACCTGCTTGAGAAAATCCAATTGAGAAGCAGCCATGAGGAACAACAAGCTAGAAACAGATGTTTCAGCTACCAGGATGTGCACACATTTAACCTGAATATGTAGAAAAAATATTATTTTCTATAGACAGTGATTTCACCTCCTTCTGCAGCTCAGGTGCTGTCAGATCTCATTAGCCACAGGTAAAATGCTTCCTTCACATTTTGGAATCCATCTTAAATTCAAGCAGAACAGTTTGAGTCATGGCTATTGAATGAAGGATTAAAGGCACTGGATTAATATTCTGAAGATAATTTTAGTATTCAAACAGAAGAAGGCTAAAGTCATGGGAATACAAAAAGTGAAATTTGAACAGTTAAAATAATTACTAATCCCCATTTAACCCAGCAGAAACCACGGGGAAAGCCAATGCTTCCTTTCAGCTGTCAATTCATATTTAGGCAACTAAATGTGATCACATGTACATCTATCAATAAATATCCAGAGCACTGCCAAAATGGGACAGGAACAGGTTTGTCAGGAGCTAATTACACTCAAAGGCAATTCTGCCAAATACAACAAACACAGTGTCAGACTTAGGCTGGTCTTTTGTGCATCTCTGGGTTCCACAGCACATGAAGAATACAAAAGCTCTAGGGGATGTTAATATCAGATACACAAAAAATACTCTGGTGCACATTTTCCTTTGCAGTTCTATAAACCTCATTTACATTCACAAAAACTGTATATGCACCTCAAGAGGAGAACACACCCTAAGAGGTGGATTTTTACAAATTTACAATTTTCAACACAAGGTATGCCTGTTCCAGATTTCAAACACAACCCATTTTAGGGATGTACAACATCCCTAAATAGTTACTGCTAAATTTGTTTATGGTTCTGCATTAAAAAGGAAAATAAATAAAACATGCATACCAGAAATGAATAGCACTGAATGTCTACAGAAGCCTATCTCTGAGCACACATGGAACAGTGAAATTTCTTTACAAACAAGGTTTTTCTTCTGTGCCCCTCTTAACTTCCAAGCTTACATTGCTTCAGGGGATAAGAGTAACTTAAGCTACTCTTTCAACCTCTTAATTTTCTGTAATTGAAAATAAGTTAAAGTGATATAAATTTATGTTCTCTTTTGCTGCCATTGCCAAAGAAAATAACCTCAGTCATTTCCAAGATAACAATAAAATAAGAAGTCCCTGACAAGAGTTGGATTTTTTTCATGGAACCATAGAATCCTTTATTCTTGGAAAGACCTTTAAGATTGAGTCTGTTCATTACTTCTAATTAGAGTATAATAAATGACTCTGATATTTAACTGAAAACAAAACTGAGGATGTTTTCAGCTGCCTTTCTCCATTTAAATAATATCATGGGGGCAAGGAGGAAAGGAAGGATTAGCACATAAAATCTAAAACTTCTTCTGAGTTCTAAATTCTCAAAAAATGGATGTTAGTGATTACTGATTTTCCAAATTATAAGCGCTAAGGTTTGACATAAGGATTTAGAAATTTTTGTTTAAAATATCCTCATTGCTTCTTAGGAATGCAAAGCAAAGCAAAACTTCTTAAAAAGATGCCTTCAGCTTATTTTTAATAACAATAAGGTAAGAAGATCTCAAGAAGAAGTTTCTTCATAATGTAGCTTCTATTTCAGAGGAACTCTGGTCAGAAGGCCAGGAATCTACCTCTCCTTCCATAGATACTGAAATATTTTATTTCACTCACTTCAAGAAGCTGCCAGCTTCTCCCAGCAGAACAATAGTACAACTTCCCTATAACAACAGACTTTTAAAAATTCTGAGTGTTAAAGCCTGGTCTACTCTTGCATATAAGGTGCAATTCAGATTATTCTCTTCTCTTAGTTCTGCCATCATGCCATGAAAATGTTATTTTAGTGAGCAAATATTGTGTCTGAACAATTGGTTTTTTATACATGTAAATAAATAGAAGGACTCTAACATCAAGAAATAAAACATCATGATCTAAAGCAGAGTAATTAATGTAAAAAATACACTAACCTTTGAAGGCCAAGTAAACTGCCAAAATAAAATCAAACATGTAAAAAACGTTTGTATCTCTTTTAAATTATTTTCATTACCTCCAGGTAATAGTTCTTTACATTTTAAGGAACTGAAAGCACAACATGGTAGAATAACTCAAATAAAGCTGGTGTCTGGCAGCAAACATGCTGAGTTTCCTGGAGGGTTCAACCATTAAATTAACAATAGAGAGAAGAGGTGTGCCTGCAGGAATCTAGAGATGCTGGGATTTCACCACAAAAGCAAACCATGGTGGTTGTGTTCTGGGTGCTGCACTGTCCAATCCTACACTCCTTTACTGAATGCCACACAGATGCTCTAAAACATTTAAAATAAAGTACACAACAAAACACCAAAGCAGATGTAACACTATCTGCAACAATGATGGGCTATGAGGACTTGTAAGAGCAAGAAAATCACTGCTTAGGAAAAAGCATCAAAAATGAACCCCTACTCTTTGAAATCAAATTTCCTTTTTTCAGGATATGTGAAAATGTCAGAATACATAACTGCCATTTCTATGCTCCTCCAGCTACAGTTCTCTGCACTGAGGAAAATGGGAAGTTTTTTCCACAGGACAGGGTGAAAAAGCCACAAACCCCCAGCACAGAGGTGCCACCATCTCTATTGTCCCTGACACAAAGGACTGAAGTGCACAGAGAAGGAAACAAGGAGAAAGTGAATGTCATCTCCAAATGTCATCTCCAAATGTCCTTGCTTTGGTGTGCCTCGGTCAGATCCTGTTGTTGTTGGTTGGGCAGTCAGGCTAAGACCCCTTTGTTTTCAACTCTACTCAAAATATAATTTCCTGATCCAACCCTGTTTCTTACATTTGTGACCCTAAAAGGTATCCTGGCAGCATTAATGACCCAAACAGTAATTCTTCAAAGGCATGACATCAGTTTACTGATGCAAATTCATTTTTGCCCCCAAATAATCCAACTATGCACAACCTCCTTCCCTCAAAATCATAAACATCAAAATAGGAGAGTGAATTTGGAAATTTATGAAACTAAACTTAAATGCTTTTCCTTTACACCAGAAAAGGAGGATGAATCTGTTATTATCACCCTCCTCTCTTCCCCCTCCAAAAAGAAAATTAAATCTACACGAACCCCCAGTAAAGCCTTTCTTAACTTGATGATCTGTTGCTTTGACATCTTTGGGCATGACGTGTTTCACGGAGTATTGTATTAAATCACAACAGAAATCAATTTCAAACCCAAGTACTTTAGATCTGTATCTGAAATGCAGATGCCTGTGTCTCACAAATGAGTGGTGTGTTTAAAGTACAAAGTTGATTGACACATGCTTTCACTTAATGATGGTAATTACCAAGAATAACAACTCCAAGCCACATCTGTTCAATGTAACAATCTTGTTGTGCTATGCAGATTACACTGAGAGCTGTCAGAAATGCCAATTTTACCACCAATCATGCACAAGCACATTTGTAAGACAAGAAACAGATTAATAAGCATCAACACTTTTCTGTAAACACTTGTTGAAGAGAATAAAAGCTGTTAGCACTAAGGAAATGATAAAACAGTGGATGCTTTCTCTATCAAACTTGAAATAAGAAATCACAGGAAGGACAAAAGTGCAGCCTGAATTCCCAAAGAACAATTCCCTCTGTAGCAGATCAAGATGTGGAAAACTTAATTACACTACACGTGAACATAGAATCACATTTTGTCTTTCCTTTTAATCAGTTCTCATTTAAAATATTCCATTTTGGCAGCACCAGATAGTATAGAAACAGGGACTCTTTAAGTTGTACTGAATTAAAATATCCTTTTTAAAATTTTGATTGCAGAAGGTGTAAATCTAAATTGAAGCAAAATGCACTAAATGAAAAGCACCAAGTCAGAAACCTAAGGACTTTTTTATCATATCATAATTGTAGGTGCCTTTATTCAAAAGCTGTTTAAGATTCAGGGTCATGTTTTTTCTATAGCAAAGGAGCATGGAATTGTAGGGAGCAGTCTCAGAGAAGTCATTCATGTAACACTTTGTTTGCTTTCATATGCCAGAAGATATTACAAGATACAGCTGACACAGGATGTAATTGTAGAATAAATAAACAACATGATTTTAAAAAACAGTCTTAGGTATATTTCTCAGTAAAATATGATTAAAAATTGAAATAAGAATTTTTTTTAGTCTCATTGAGAAGTAGTTTCCCATTAATGTGACTGAGTTGTCTCTATGAACAACACAGGAACTGTACATGCACTAATAGAAACTTAACAAATCATCTTTTTTAGTTGTATTTCTTTTCCTAAATAGTCTAAAACTTATTCTTGTTCACAGATTGCCACAGTGGATAAACTGTACCTTGCTGGATCAGTCACACATCCTGAAGATTTAGCCAGAGATGAGACCTTCTGTGTGCATCATTTGCTTTTAAATTCAGATTTCATTTGCCTGAGTTTGAGAAAAACATTTTTTAATATTTATTGATAATGCTGGCATAGCTGCCTCAGGTATTTAAAGCATACAGAGAAGCCAAAATTGATTTACAGCACCCAGAGATTTCATAAAAAGACTATTTACCAGCTAACTTTTCTAATCTACAAAATGTCCTGAGAGAGTAGGACAGTTATTTCCATGCTCTAGACTTGTTCACTTACCAATAAAATGAACAAAACATTTTTGTAACTAATCAGAGAAATCCTACAGAGCATTAAGTCTCATATCCTGAAAAGCACATGGTTCCTAGGTTACCCTCCTCAAATCCATGAAGTTACAATTAAAAGTTTGGCTCACTGAATGCCAGCTAAGAAGGGACTTTAGGGTCCCACCTTTATTTTGTATAAAATCCACATCTCTATAATTTTCTGTTAAAACAGCAGGGTTCTTCTCAATCCCCTGTATCAGCAATCACACTGGAGATCACAGTTCCCACTAAGCAAACCAGGGAAACACTTCCAAAAACACTTCCAGAACTGCTAAAACCTGCGTTTGAAAACCTTGTGAACAACAAAAAGAGGCAGCTACCAGGATTTTAAACACCTAACAGCATTGCTTCTCTCCAGACATTAGCAATAAAATCCACATTCAGGGCTCATTTATTGCAAGTGTCAAGCAGCAGCAGAGCCATCTCTGAGCCAGCAGCTTTGCAAACTGTGCTCCTGTTCCAGCCAGCACGGAAAGTTGTGGGCTCAGGAGCCCACCTGGCCATCAGAATCATCACCTCCCTCTCTGCAGGGCACGGCACAGGAGGAGAGGCTCCTCTCACAGAATGTTCCTCATCACAGCAAGCACGGCAGCCTGAACACATTTGCTCACACACAGCTGTTCTGGGCTGCCTTGGCATTGGAGCGGGTGATTTGCAGAAATTCCACCGGGGAGGAGGCACTTTAAAGGCTGCCAGGGAGTGTGGTAGGGCCAGAGGAAGAGTGAAGAGGCACAGCTGTGACAGCTGAAAGCAGGAGAAGCTGCCACTGATCTGTTCCTATGCTTATCACAACACCCATTAATCAATTCCAATCACAGCAGGCCCACCAACTCAACTGTACTCCACCTCTCAAAAACTGACTACTCAGCCTTGTAATCTTCCTGAAAAATTGTTCAGCTGAAAAAATGTCACAGGAGCACTATTATTTATTTCATTTTCAAAAACCTATGGTATTTACATTTTTTTTAAAACATCAAGCAACAGTCAAAATATCCACAGGCCTTGCTTATCAAAACTATTCAAAAATTAACTTTGATTTTTTTTTTTGGTGTGCAATTTTAAATTAAGAGAATTTCCCTTCTGCCTTCCCTAAGTTATACCATAGATGTGAATTTTAGGAAACTTGAGATAACAGCAGACCTACAGTACTGTATCCTTAAAACAACCTAGAATATAAATAGTTTTTATCCTATCTTTTAGAAACAATCTCTTTGTGTATATAGTTCTTCATGAAAAAAAAATAGAATTACATTAAAAAAGCAGAATACATAAATACATAGAATGGACCAAATTTCACTGGCTGAAATATAAGCAGCTATGTTTTGATTCATGGTAGATTTCCTATAATTTTTATTATTTCCTTTAATAAGTTCACTTTCCATTGACATTATTGCTACCATGAATTTGAGTTTTATTCTAAGCTGAGGGGACCCCACTGACCATTGTTTGTATACACCTCCAGCTCACCTGATGTGCAAGCAATGCAAGTTCTGGAGGAGTAGGGAGCAGTCTGATTTGTTCAGTACCTAAGTCACAGCAATATTTGTTCACTACACCAAGTGAGCAGGCAGCTCTGCAATTTGCCTGCTTGTTCACTCCTTTTCTAGTCCTTGCTGCATTTAGTTCATGCTTTTGTCAGCCCCAGGCCTGTTCACCCCAAAAAAAGCTGCAGTTTCAGATGTACCATCAGGGAATTAAAAGCAGAGCAGGGAAAATAGCGAGTTACCCACCACGTTAAAGGATAAAGGAACACAATTTTGGAAATCTACCTTTGAGCCTCTGAGGGAGAGCTGCTGGAGGAGTGGCAGTGCCTGAGTGTGTCACACACACAGCCAGTGGTGACAGGCTGCAAGTGCCAAACCCCACTTTGCAGCAAGGACAGCACTTCAGCAGCAGCCTGCCAACTTCCAAACTTCCAGCTACCACTTGGAAGGATTAAGTGCACTTGGGGTATCTCTTGGCAGTGTCAGATTCACCCTTGCAAGGAGGTTTGCAGAATAACCCAAGAAATTTAGGAGTCAGAGTCCCTTTATGATCTGATGGTATTTGACTCCTTTTGATCATAAAAAGAGCACTGAAACTGTCCAAAGAAATGTTCATGAGCCCAAATTCATGCAAACAAACACTCAAATGTTACAACCAGTAAAAGTGACTGCCAAAATAAAATCGTTTTAGCCAACACAAAAGCCAACTTGGTATATTCAGTTATAATTTCAATTCCATAGTGACCAAAGTACATCCTCTTGTGACTATACAGCCCAGAAGGAAATGGACCTGGTGCACTGCACTGCCTGTGAATTATTCATTTCCTGTTGAAAATCCCTGGCAGACGACTCCTTCCTTATAAAAGACATAGGAAATTCAGACATTTCATAAGAGGGGAATTTCTGCTGAGCAGTAATCATCCTAACACTGAGTAACTGTACAAGACAGCAGCATCCTGCTAAAATACATGGCTCCCACATTCTAACATCAAGACAAGGCAGAGAAATATTTCAGCCACATTACACCTCAGCCTCAAAGGAACTAAGCCACAAGAACCTAATTCTATGTTTATCTGGTTGTATTGGTTTGATGTTGTCAAAACACTGTGATGAATTTGAATACTGTTTACAAAACAGTTTTCTAGATACTGGGAACAACAAATTCTCTCAAGGATTTCTTCTTCCATATTTAGAATCCCATTTTCCTCTGAAAGCCCCAATTATCTGAGAGTTGAGGAGAAAAGCTGCTGTGCTGTTGGCTAACACAGTCAGAGATGTCTTGTGCTGTAAATGCCCTCCCAGGACAGCAGTGTTGCCTCAAAGCACAGAATGATCTTTATTCCCTGCACAACCAACACAGGGTTGCCAGTGCAATGTGTCAGAAATGTGTTTTATGTATTGGATATCTTAGTGAAGCCTCAGCTATCCTGGACCAGCTGTAAAGTAACAGAATTCAAGTCCAGTCTCAAGCACAGAGAACAGGGGCCATTAAATGTCAGATTAAAACGGAGGCCCCACAAGAGTTGCAGGTGCTGTAAGAACAGTCACACGTGTCCATCTATCAATATTAAACAGCATGGGCAGGCAAACCTGCAGGGCTGGCCTAAGGCAGCACCCCAAAGTTCAAGGGATAAAGCACAGCCCTGTTACTTTACACCAGGATGTCTGTGTCTACCCAGGCTGCAGCTCACAAAGTTCCTTTACAGAGCTGTAATGGTTAACATCTTGGCATACCAAGGATGCATTACATTAACAGGTAAATTCTTAAAACAACTTATACAGTCTGTTCTCTAGAGGCTTAAAAATCCCACCTTAGCTAAGCAGATTCCCTCCAAAGTGAAGATTCTATTTCTGTTTATTAGAACATCACTCATCTGCTTTGCAGCTGAGCAACAGGAACCACCCAACCTGTTTGAAAGCTTTCTCCTCCATCTGCTGAACGTTTCTCACCTTTTCAAAGCCCTTTCAGACCTTCTAGATGAGGAACACTGTAGATTTTCATGCAGTTGCAGCTGCAGAACAGGAGATAGTTTTAGCATGACTCAATAGCATCAGCAGTGGAGAGGTCAAGCTGTAGCTATTACGCTCCAGGTATATTAATACTCTGCTAAGAGAAATTACCTGTTTAAAATAGATCTGTTAAGGAAATTACCTACTTCTGGCTTTCTGAAAAACAAAATCAAACAAAAACCCGCACAAAAAATGAAAATTAAAAATCTCACGCACAACTTTAGTGCAAGATTTGACACATACATCAGGAAATGTATCCAATGTTGGTCTTACTGATCTGTCTGCAAAATACATAATATTATTATTAACTATGCTCATTGGTTGAAAAACGAGATGGGTTTTAGGTTGGTTGGTTTGGATACCTTTTTAGAGATGAGACAGCTTTAAAACTATTGTTTTAATTTCACATATACTTGTAGAACAGGCTAACTCCTTTATTCCATTGCAATGCCACCAAAGTGCAGACAAAACAATTCTGGAAGAATCCCATGCTATCAAGACACAGTTAACAAAATAGTTACTAAACCTGAGGGCTAAGTTTGGTAAATACAATAATTGCCAGGTTGGATTGCCCCATACACATTTTCGTGTTTTTTATTGAAAATGTGAGATTGCACGTAAATATGGATTGCTCATTAAACAAAGAATCTCTCTAAAAAAAAAAATAAGAATTCTTCCTCTCCATCTGATTGATAACCTCACTGTCACAAAAAGCATGGTCAAGGCAGGTATAGGTTCTCTCAGATCTTAGGCCTTCGGATACAGGTTGAAATTATGATGTAAGACATGCTAACAAGCACTGGGAATTATTTTAAACAGGGGACAAAAGAGTTGCTAAATAAATAATTCTTTAGTATTGAGTTTCCCACAGACATTAGGAGGTTTTCCCAATAACACATCTCATACTCAATGCAAACATAAACCTAAGAAACCTTGGTTTCACAATGTGAACACATTTACAACAATTCTATTCACCAATCACTTGTTAAAATGCTAAAGATCTTAAGATATTTCTTACCTTCCAGTTACAACAGGAAATTCCAAGTCAGAATTTCCAAACTCCTTTTGAATTTCATTCTCCACCCATTATGTGCCTTGTGAAGACACAGGGGGGAATAAAGGAATCACCCAATCCCCTGTTCAGCAAAACATTCGTTTACTGATAGGCATTTTGGTAAGGAGAAATTACTTGAGAATGAAGTTAAAGTGGCATAAAATTTGTTTGACTAGCCATCATCTCTCCTAGCTTTACACATCCCAGTATTAAACTTGAGCTTTTTCTTGTATGTGATATTCATGTGAACATGAATAGAGACTGCTCTATGAGATTAGGGATGCTATTTTTGAAATTTACCCATGATTTTGATAAAAATTATTATTGTACTGTATTATGCACAAGCAAAATTATATGCTTTTCTCCTTAATAGTAACTTGTAAAAAAAAAAAAAAGAAAATTCTAAACTGACAATGTGATAAGTAAGTGTGAGATAACAGATAGATTTGTGTGTACATTACAGCTGTGCTTTAAGCTGTCATATATAGCTAATTAAGGGGTACATAGCAGCAAAGTTGTTCTCTGGACCACGGTGATGCCTTCTGGAGGCTGGCCTGGAGCAGAGCCCAGGCAGAGCAAGAGGATAAAGCAGGGATTTATTCAAAGGCCTCACTGGGCACACCTGGGGGGCCACACAAGAGTCCAGCTGGGCCACACCCAAGATGCCCCAANCTTCACCGCTGGTTTTGTTCTTGGGCCTGAAAGTTGTCCTTGGTGTGGAGCTGGAGCAGGAATTGTTTTGTCTGTCTGCTCTGTGAAGAGAGCTCAGTGAATATGAAGCCTGAAGCTGCCCCCTAAACCAGTCCAGGATCTGAAACACAAAAACTCAAACCCGAGGCGCCACGAGCTCGGGCTCTGCTCCGGGCGCCCTCGCCTTGGGCGGCAGCGCCCTCCAGCGGCCCTGCGGGAGCAGCGCAGCCCAGGCCCCGCTCTGCGGCCCCGCGCCCCGGGCAGGGATCAACACCGCAGCCAACACCAAAATCTGTTCGGGAAACACACACGGCATGGCCCGCACAACTTTTCTAAACTAAGAGGAAAAAAGCCACAAGTATAAAAGCGGACATGTTTTTGCTATCGTCCAGGTTTTTCTGAGAACGCCGCTCAGGGGCAGAATGAAAACTGCCAAGTGAATATAAAGTGTGAATAAAAAATGGGAAACTGTTGTGGGTAGAGAGTTACACAGTCAGCCCTGGCAGGGAGACTTTCACCAGCTGGAATGGGAGTATTTCACTGGAATCATCTTGGCTGGGTGCCCTAGAACACACTCCCCTGAGGACAGGTGAGCTACTCGAGCTCACATTGAGCAATACCTGAAGGAATATTTTTTTGGGTTGTTTGTGGGGCTTGCTGTTGATGAAGCATTAGCTCAGAAGATCTGTTTTGGCCTGTTTTCACTGCAATAATCAAATCATATGAATATTGATTAGATTATATAAACTGTCTCCTGTCCCAGAAGCCAATGCTATGCATGAATATAAACATCATAACAGAAGAAAAAACAAAATGAGGCAGGAAAAAAATTCAAGAACAATCAAATCTTGTTACATGTATCAATTCCAGGCCATAAAAAGAGCATAAAATTAGGAAAAGTTGGAAATTGTTGGGTTGTTTTAAATACAGAAAATTTAAAAATCAAGTCCTAAAAAAGCACAGCTCTTTCTAACCCTCTCTTATCTACCAAAAGCTAGGAAGGGAATTAAAGTACTGTCCTAAAATAATGGTATTGAAAAACAAACAAACAAACAGAAAAAAATCTAAAAAGGCAAAAACTCACCTTGAAATCATAAAGCTGAAAAACATACAAAAGTGACAGGACTCATCAAATCACAGTATTTACAGATACATAAAGAATGAGAAAAAATTTCCTGTCTGAAAATAACAGGTTATATTTGCAGAGGTAAATCTGATGTAGTCTCCTCTTCTGCCTGCAGATGCCATTACTGGATCAAATTAAATATAAACTGCAGCTTGCTGCTTTCCTTCACCTAGAATTTTCAAGCAAGTACTAGAAGAGTTTATTTATCCTTGATTTCTAAGATTAATACACATTTTTTAAAAAGCACAGCTAGACAGCACTGGAACCAAAGAAGTAACAATTTCTCATTAATTTCTTAAAGTGATTTCTGTTGTAAAGAGAATGTATTTCATTGGTTAGATTGTTATTAGTTGTAAGTTTGCAAATGAAACAAGGGACAGCAGTCTGAGTACCCTGTCTCCCCACTTTACACCTGAATAAAACCAAAGCCACCCTCCTTTTATGTCAGTCACTAAGACCCAGGGGTCAAGTACCTATAGTTCCAATTACTTTTTACCTGAAAGCAGACTGAAGAAAAATTTCCTGGAGGAAAAAGAGGAGAAAATCAACCAA
Source organism: Polioptila caerulea (assembly GCA_013397295.1). NCBI lineage: Eukaryota > Metazoa > Chordata > Aves > Passeriformes > Certhiidae > Polioptila > Polioptila caerulea. The sequence continues at coordinate 162,377 of VYXF01006941.1, forward strand.
AAAGAAAGAAAAAAATATCAAAAAAAATAAACCAAACAAAACCCCCACACCAACACAAACCCCACAGATTCCATCAATACATGTAACAAAGGAAATTCATCATGACTGCAGCAAATACATCTCAGTCAGGTGTCTAAACATTTCTTTATAGCACTTCCCACCCCTCCCACACATTCCTGACTGTTCACTCACAGTTTCTTTCAGTGTCATGGAGCTGAAGGCTGCAGATCTGAGAACCCCAAAGCCTTTCAAGACCAAATTTAGAGCTTTTAGCAGAAGCATGACTTCAGCTCCTGGGTAAGTTGCAGCCCAAACCATCCAAGTTCTGTCTGTGTGAGTGTGTGTGGATGGTTCTATGGGTACCTGTGGCTGTGGATGAAGGAACAGCAGCCAAAAGAGGCAGCACCCATGCCTGGCACATCAAAATCTCATCAAGGCCAACCTGAGCCTCCACTGCAGAGTCAGAAGCTCACAGTTGTTGCTCCACCCTTGTAGCCACGAGTGATTTTTACGTGTGGGTGCAAGTGAAGTGTGAAGGAGTAAGTGAAAGCACTGTGTGAACAGCTACCTGCTGGAAGTAAACACCTTAATTGCATTAATAACCCTTAATGAAAGGTGTGTTAATAAATATTGGTTGTGATGCCAGTTCCTTGGCATTGACAATTCCCAGATACACCAGCCAGTAGCTATAAATGTTCCTTACCTTGTGCTCTTTCACACCCACAGCTGGCTGGGGCCTCAGCAAGGTGTGTTCATGCAGCTTGGAGTGAGAGCTGTGGCTCCCTGCTGATGTGTGGGCACTGGATGGATCATGAATGAGCCCCTCAATGATCTCTAACTGCAACAAGGGCACCAAGCTGAAGAAAGCACTAGCAGAAGCAGGTTCTGGCAACATCTAACTCTAAAATAGTGCATTAACAATGGGAGGAAGAGAGGGATTGGTTAGCAGGGAGAAGAAAAAGTAAACAAAAGAAACAGCAGAAGGAATCCCAAACAACAAACCCCAGCTGAGCAGAAGGAAGTTACAGGCACATTTTCACTTATCCTGCAAAAGCTAAATGTCATGATTAACATGGCCCTTCCAATACCTCAGTTAAAAGCCTATCAAAAACCCATTAGTTTGCATGGTCACTTCCTGAGTTTCCAAAACACTAAAAACTCAAAGCCATTTTGAGCCTTAATTTTGTGAAAAACTTGGCTTTCAGTTATAGAAAGGGGAAAAAAAATAAATCTCATAGCAATACCCAGAACTAGAAATGTCAATATGTTTTCTAAGCAATGCTTCTCATCAAACACAAGAACAAAAGCCAACATGATTAATCATGTGAGCAGGTGGAACATCACCAACACCTGAATGTTATTTTGCAATGAACACTTGACATGACACCAGAGTCCTGACTGGCAGAACAGTCAATTCCTTTCAGCTGCTGACATTAATAGGCACAGATTACCTCCTGAGCACTCAGTCTATAGATGTGAAGTTATTGCATCTTGGTAAAGAAATTTTAGGCAGGTGAAGAAATTTTTTGGTTTGCTTCTCTTGTGAGCTACAGAAAACACCTCTTACTAATATCTCATATTTTGACACTACAATATTTTGAGCAAGAACAGTGACAAAGGAAAGTCTCAAAATCAACTGAAGAAAATCAACAAGGAATTTACACTTGAAGTTGTAAAAATCAATGCTCAGATACATGATGTAGTTTTACTCTTTACAGATACACAACACAGAACAAGTTACATTTTTAAAACCCCAGCCAAATACAAAATAATACACATTTATACAAGTAAAAATATATCAGGCTTCTCTTCATTTTTAAAGCATAAAAATCTGAATAACTGAACATATTTTCTTAATCCCAAAGCAAACCTGCAAAGGCCTTTACAGTAAGAAAGCAATTAAGCATCACATCTCATGTGAGAAGGGAATTATTAGCCCCAAGAAGAAGTGCTGAGTATTTTTGGTGGCAGGACTGCACTACTAGACATTTTTTGGGAAAGTCCTTCAATGTACTAGTTTTTAGGAAATACACATGTGGGTTATTGGATCAGCAAAATTACCTTCCCCAGGTGCTCTGCATCAGAAAAGCACAAAATCAGTGAATAACAGCATCAATTGTAACTAAAATTTTCAAAATAAAATGATGATGGATTTTACTGCAATCTTTTGACATAAAAGATTCCAAGAACCTGACATTTCCTCAAAGACTGAAATTCTCAAAAGTCAAACATCTTCCCTCAGAAGGAGAGATCATAGCCATGAACATCCACCTTGGAAGCTGTGCTGGTTTTGGCTCAGGTAGGGTTAATTTTTTTCAAGGTAGCTTGTATAGGACAATGGTTTGGATTTGTGCTGAACACAATGATAAAATAGGTATATTTTTTTTTTTTAATTGCTGAGCAGAAGTTACAATAGCCAAGGCCTTTTCTGCTTCTTGTACTGCCGTGCTCTGAAGAGGCTGGAGGTGCTTGGGAAGTGGGGAGGACACAGGTGGGACATTCATGTTCAGTACACAGGGGGGAGAAGAAGGAATGGGGGAATTTGGAGTGATGACATTTGCCTTCCCAAGTAATCACCACATGTGATGCTGCCCTGCCTTCCTAGGGATGGCTGAACACAGGTTGTGAAGTCCTTTTACTAGCTCTCATTGTTTTCCTCTACATAAATAAATACAAAGTTTTTGTGCTTTTTTAAAAAAGGCATAAAAAACACTTTCAAGTTGCAGTAGCATTACTAGATCATAATGCAGCTGAGGTGAAGCAAACATTTTTTAAAATCATCTTATTTCTTATAAACTTAGGTAGTAAGCAACAATTAAAACAAAAGCAATTCCATTTTGAAGCTTGACAGCCTCTTGAGGAAAGTATTTTTTTCTTTGGTGAAATATAGGGTACTTACATAAACATGGCATTTTACTTTCCCACCACTCATTCACTAATAATATTAGCAATAAATTTGAGCTTTTTGTGATATCCTGCAACAGGAAAGAGTTCTCTTGAATTTCTTGATAACAACATTTTACACCCATTCTATCCTGCCAGGTGAAAGCTCTGGAGTCTGTGTGCATTCTGGAATCCTGTTCCCTTTCCAAGCAAATTCAACCTGACCTGTTCCAACCTGTCCTCCTCGAGTCTCAGCAGTTTCATTACAAATTATTTGAGATTGCAGTGATGGCTGTCCTTGTTCAAGTTCAAAATTCATAATAAGGGAATCAACCAGAGAGTCCAATTCATCCAGGTTCATAAAAGGCACATGCATTTTCTGCATAGGGCTGTTTGCAGAAGACAAGGCAAATAAACTGAAATAGTTGTGAAAATAGCCAGCAATGACAGAAATATTTTCTGCAGAGCTCCTGAGAGGGCTGGTGTTTCTGTACAAGCCTGTGAGAAACAGAAACAAGAATCAAATGCAGTGTTTTGCAGCTGCCAAAGAGCCCTCTCCCTTGTAGCCCATAGGTTACAGGGGGTAACTCAGCTCAATACCTTGTAACATGGAGGAGACAACTTGGCAGACTTCAGTCAAGCACTGCTCCAACTCCAAATACTTCACAGCAATCTTAGTGCTCTTCTTTATTTCTCCATAGAGAGAGTCTTCTGGCAAATGAGATTCTGTTTCTTTCTGTATTAAGAAAGGGCAATTTAAAGAGAATCAAATACATCACAGTATATTAACCACTAAACATGCCTGTTATGGTTTCAGTCACATAGATCAAGCCAATGTTGAAACAAAATCAAATCAATGTCATGTCATATAAGACAGCACTGAAAAGAAATGCACATGGTTGACAGGGTTAGGAATAGAAAAAAAAAGCAAATGACAGATAAATCTAGGAAATGCATGGCTCTTAGAAGATAAATCACCTATCCTGGCTTTTAATTCAAAATACCAGTAACTGTGGTCATAAACTATGGCAGCAGTTATAAAACAATTACTAGCAAAGTTGATCTTTCAACTTAAAACCCACAACAGGTAATAAGGCTGTTCAAGGTGAGCACAAAAACAAAGATACAAGCACCTCCAGAAATTCTTTATCTTAGGGAAAATTTGAAAAAAGAGCTTTGAGTGGAAATGCAGTAGGAAGGAAAGTTAGCATTCCAGTCACAGGAATGCTGCTAGGACAGGAAGTGTTATCATGCAATTGTAAATATACAGTCTGCATGTGTATATATATATATAGATATATTCCTCTTCTTAGATAAATGCATCTTTAAAATTTAAATACAAGACTCAAAGCACACCTTTTGTGAAACATTTCTCTTACCTTCCTGCAGTAAGACATGTTATTTTCAAGGAATCTGGCTAATGCCACCACGTTATCCTTTATTTGATTTTGAATCTACAAAGAAACTTTTATTTATATTGTACACTTCATTCAAATCAAAGTACATTAAAAGAAAAAGAACAAACACTGACATACTAAAGAGAGAAATACCCCCCCCAAAAAATATTTTCTGCAACTAAACATGCAATTTTTCAAAGAAAACATTGATTACATCTGCAAAGTTTTAAACCCCTTACTATGGGAGGATCAAAAGAATATATTTAAATATTCACTCAAGAAAGGTTGTCCTGTAACTTTCTATCACTGTCATTTTAAGTGGCAGGGGTAGCTCTGGTATTTTCTTTGCATCTTCACAGTAGTTGCACCAGAGAAAAGCATGTACAGAAATCCTGCAGACACTCAAGAATTTGCTGCAAGTGAACAGTATTATTTGGAAAGGAGAGTGCCCAGTTCCTTTTGCTGGAAACATAAAGCATTTGGGAGTTAAGCAAAAGATATTGAAATAAAATATTTTGGATGGTTTCAGTGCTAAATGTAGGATTAAGAATGACAACAGCAAAAAGCAAAGCAGGAAGAAATTTTTGCTTTCCTTGAGAGGAACAATGTATCACTCAGAAGATTTCAGTCTTTCCCAAGTATTTTCTGGGAATTCAGCCAGGCTGTGTCAAAAGGACTCACCCACTTAGAAAGTGGGGTGTTTCCAAGGGGTACCCTAACTTCCCTACTAGAATTTTCAAATAGTTGAAGAAATATTTTTAACTATGGTGCTTATTCCTTATACTTTACTCTCTACTTTGTGTAACTCCCTACAGTATCATCTTCTTCATGATTTCAAATACAAGCACAAAAACCAAAACCAAAACAAGTATCTCTAAGATATAGTAGCAGTTTTGAATCTTCCTTTCATCTCACCTCATTCTGAGGACATTGTTTCACAAGCTCCTGCTGTACTATTCTTGCTTTCTCCTGTACAGCATCAATGAGACACTCCAGTCCTGAGCCTACTCCATCATAAATGGCAAGTACAAATTCCTTTTAAAACAAATGTTCAAAATGCAATGGTTAAAGAAACTGATGTGGTCTTGAATTAAAACAGATTTTCCACAATAGACTAGAGATAATTTTGTTCTGAGTAAATTATTCAGTGCAGGTCTATTCAGACAAATCTGCCTTGGACCACAGGAGCTCAGTTCAGATTTTTGTAAATTCAATGTGGTACTTAGACACAGATTACTAAAATAAAAGTAGTGAACCTCAGTGAAACAGATAGAATGGTACAATCTCAGGGCAGGTACAGTCCTAAAACACTGTACACTTCTTTCTCTTCATAGATTTAACTCACACAGATTTAAAGGATGTGGTTTTTAAGGAAAAAAAGGCAAGAGTATCAATACATCCATTTACATCCTGAATTTGAAGCATTAGATAAACTGTAAATGTATTTAATTCAGTTGATGAAGTTAATATGTGGAACAATTTGCTCCTGAGTCCAGTACTGATAGAACACTAGAATTACTGTCCATAATCAGTATTTCTAACAAACATTTCTTCACCTGTAGAATGGAGGCAGGAATGTTGTTCTCTTCAGGAAATGAAATATCAGCTGTTGTGACTACTGCCAAGTGTCCTATGTATTTCACTGTTTGTTTCACTGTTTGGTTGACTTTGCTCCAAGCTTCTGTTACCATGGAGGATATATCTGAAGAACACCCCTGGGAAACAAAGGCACACCTTTCACTGATGCCAGAAAGCACCTCTGGTCAAAGAACACACACTTGCTATACAGCAAGAGTTAACAACACACAGTACTCAGGCATTTTCAGCTTTACATCTTCCTACTTCCAATGGCTCATCTATCACAGCTAAAAAATCATGCCTTGCAACCACACAGCAACAATATCATTATCTTACATGGTTTTAAAAGAAGATTCACAAGGCTGTAATGTGCACAAAAATAATATTCATTGGCCCCTGGTTTATGAGTTTATAAAGAACAGCACTTCAGAGTGCTGATAGTCTCAACTACCATTTGATCTTATTGGGTGTTTAATTTTACCACTTTCCAGGTAAGAACCAAGGCTTCTGCCAGAAGCATTCCTGGGCACAGGAAGGTTTGCATTACTCTCCACTGGCACATGGAACTACCAGCTTAGCCAGAAAAAATGCAGCCTTGGCTATTTATCTTGCTTAGTTGTTTTGGTTTGTCATTACACACACTGGACATTTAAGTGCTTTTAGCAAGTCTGTAGTAAATACATTAATGCACAGAAGTTTTCTATACACAGATGAATTCTTTAATATGCTTTACCTGCAACAGCAACTGTAAATAACCTCCCAAGTTCTTTATTTCCTGTTTCATTTCTTCATCAACTTTTCCAGACCCAGGACACTTTTGGACATTATTAAGCCAGAGTTTACTTATGACCACAAGCTGGTCAAAAGCAGAGACAATTCTGATGCTGTGGGACTGGGCAGCACGATCAAGAGAGAAAACTACAAGAGAAAGAGATCTATGAGATCCATGTCCTTTGCAAATAAACACAGAACATTAATTCTTGGGACTGACAAACACATTAATGCCTGTGCATCTGAAAGACAAGTCCTTAGAAATGTTTAAACCACTATGAAAATGAGACTTACAGTTTTCCTGACATTCTTCATCTTGCTGTTCATAGGCTTTTGAAATGGCAGATGCACCAGAAAAAATTAGAAACAAATTTGTTAGCAGACTATCTGCTATGCTTTTTCCTCCTTCGTGATTCTGTTCCAGCAAATCTAAAGCTGAACTTAGAGATTCCTTGCAAATTCCAGGAAGAAACAATTCAGAAATGCTTGAGCATATGCTGGACTTGTTCAGTGAACCTGTAAAAGGTAAAAGCAAAACATACATGGATTAAACTCTTCAGGAGTGAGCAGTCAGTGTGTCTTTTTAATGACTTTTATCCAGACATTCACCCACTCAAGAGGTCATTCAGAACAAATGTGTAACATGTTCTAAATAGTTTGTAATTTCTGTTAGTACAAATATAAATTCTAAAGTGAAATTCTTTAACATGAATATATTTGTTTCAACAATCAAATCTACAGAAAAATAAAAAATAAAATCCAAGCAATCTGAAATAGCTGAATGCATTCAAATATTTGGAAGACTAAAGCATCCTGTATTTCAGGGGGAAAAAGGTTGTAAAACCTGGCCAAAAGCTTGGGGGAACCTCAGTAACTGAATGAACAGCAGCAACTCAAGCCAATGAAGTCTGGATATTACAGTATCAGGATTCAGCCTCTTTTCCAGTTAACCCACATAGTTAAGCAGAGTAATGTTTTCAATAAATTTCTTAAATTAGGCTCATAAAATGCTGGTGAGGAAGTTTTTGCTCTAAGAAAGTATAATCAAAAATACAGAAATCCCTGCTGTTAACAGCTTGACATTATAAATGTGAAGGTATCATAAACAGGACTTTTTAAATTTTGCTTTCCAACCCACCTTTTCAAACAACTATCAGAGGCACCTGTGTTTTCTGCATCTAGTAGGTTCAAACTCTCAGTATGAAATGAAAAGTGTTCTGCCATTTAGCAAGTACCTGATACATAGGAAGTCTGTTTATTCTGAATGGATTGCAAATTTATCTCAGACAAACATCCAGAAATCCTCTTGTTCTTCATGAAGCTTCTACTTCTAAGAAAGGATGATAAAAGAACATTAAAAACATTGAAAAGAAAAGCATTTCTTCTCTTCAAGCATTTCCATGATGAGCTACAGCTTGCACAGATGTGCAAGTCAGTTGTAAATATTATTATAAGGCTAAAACTTCAAATACAAGGTCCCAGACAACATGCAATTTACTCCTTAAAAACAATGCTTTGATAGTACAGAAGTGGGAAGGAAGCATTAAAAACTACACATTTCACTCTGCACTGATGCTTTGGAAAGCTCTACACACAACTTTGTTCCTTTTTTTTTGTCCATGGAGGAAATCCAAGAGAATGAGAGAATCCAAGAGAAGACTTGCCAGGTGACACAGTGAATGGGAGTGGAACAAAAGCATATTCAGATAACTACACCATTTTTTGCTTTGTTTTAGCACAGAAAGAGTTGCTACAAATTACTTTTACCTTCTTCTGGAAAGCAAGGAAATGGAGCTGTCTGAAAGGTCAGGTTCCCACTCATCAGCAGGATCATAAAACACATCAACAACAGCTTTATTTCTATCATTACTCTGAAAAAATAAAGGAAACACAGGGGAGGAGGAAAGTTACACCAAAAAAAGTTACAAAGTAGTCAATACATGGATAAACAGAACATAATAATGAAAACTCAACTGATACCTTTAGCAATTCAATCTCTTTTACAACATAAAACAAACAACCAAAAGAATCACAAAAGAGTCCTTTTACTGCTTCTTACTCTCCACACAAAGTGACCCAAATAAAGTCCTTTGTTTCTGTTGTATTTGTTCTGTTTGATGGACAAATGCATGTTTTAGTGAAAAGTGGTCATGAGTCCTGCTGTTTAAAATATACAACCCAAAAAGCCACCAAGGTTTTTCTCCTGTATGCATTATCAAAACCTTATCTTTGACAAAATATCTCTCATTACCAGTGGTTCTTCCTCAGTTGTTACTGACCTCATAGAGTTCTTTCATTGCTGCTAGTTTACATTCAAATTTCTCTAGGCTCCAGAAAGTTGTAATTCCCAGTTTGATGTTACGAACCTGCACCTGAATAGAAGATGCTGTTCCTGTTTTATCATCAATTTTGTCATGCCTAAGAAGTGGAGAAAGTTTTAAAAAAGGAGGCCAAAATCAAGACAAAAAAACACATGAATATTTCAAAAATAAACAAGATACTTGTAGGTAGGTTTGTACAGAGACTAAAAATGTGACACAAACACCAACATTTCTTCAGACATGCATCTCACAGTTACCATGCTTTAGAACCACTTTAATATGTGAACCAAAGTGAGACAGACATGGGCATCAGAAGATTCACCTCCAAAGCAGACTCAATTCAAAATTAATTGTCTATAGCATACCTTGAAAGTTTTCATCTAAAATTCAAATTAGAAACTCACATTTCAAAATAACAAGGCTCAGCTACACACTTAACTAACAACAGTTTGGAAAATAAATGTATTGTGTTCAATTGCACAAGGCTGTTAAAAGAAACACCAACAGCTCACTGCATGTCCTGAATCCTTCCCCAAATATAGACATAAATATTATATATCCATTACATATAGACTTTATAATTAAGTAACTCAGATACTGACCTGCAGAAAACAGTGTTTTTCCCTAAGGCATTGCTAATGGCATTAGCCTCTTTAATCATCACAGACAGCTTCAGAGACTTCCAGTTCAGTGGAACTGATAAAGGATATAGAATATACTGATTTAGTGAACCAAATGATGTGAAGTACCAACTTTAGGGCTAAAAAACATAAAGGGCAGAAAAAAACCCACAACTCAAAAAGCAAAAAAGCAATTTGGCCAGCAATAGTTCCAAGAATTCCCAACACATTGGGAAAACATTAGCCCTGCAGGCAATATAACTCATTTAAATGGTTGGGTAAAGGGTATTTCAGAAACAGAGGCATAAGACCAGACACTATGTTTTTGTTATTAATCCAAGATAGGAAACTGAAGAAAACAAATTCTGTTACTTCAGTTCCCCAGTGAGTTAATGCCTGACTAGTGGAGACAGACAAAGAAGGACTTTTAAGTAACTGGAATAAATACAAACTACAGGGATGTCACCCTGAGTGTGATTAACCAGAGCTTTTAACAGAGTCCAACACATACAGCTGCTGAATAGAAAGGATTGTTACAACCACAAGGCTCTTCTGCTCCAGGATCACTGAGAAGTGTTAGTGCAGCAGGAAGAGTTCCTGTATCAATGCCCACTGAGAAAAAGAGAGCTCAGCACTGCCTCTGTGACATTATGAATACACATACCCATCACTGGTTTATTCCCACTCCCATGATTCTTCTGAAGGCTGTGTATTTCCTCAGCAATCTTCTGCTTCTCAGCTTCCAGAGCTTCCACTATCTTGGCATGATGAATAGTGTGGTCTTCTAGGGCCTGGGGAAAATGGGCAGTGGTAAAACAAACCAAAATAAATCTAAAACCTTTAGTCCTTCTGCCATTTTAAAGACTCACAGAATTAATTTTATGCTGGACATATGCTATACTAATATAAAATAATTAATTTTCAAACTGACAGTTCTCTGGGTTTGCTTGCATATTGTAATGTTAAAAAAAATACTGGAATTAAGAAGGAACAGCTTTTTTAAAAGGTTGTATTTGTTGCAGCAGTCAGATATATATGAACACCAGCCAAGACTCTGTCATTACTTACATTAAGGTCTGGAGTAATAACTTTTGCCAAAGGCAACAGTTGCTAAATTTTGGTGCAGGAAGAAAACCATCCACATTATTTAAGAAATAAGGTCAGCATTAGTTAATCCCCAACATTAACACATTACCATACTCAGGCTGCAAACAAAGCATCAGATCTTCTGCATAAAATCACACAGAAGTACTTCAAACTGTTTCCTTTATGATAATTGATCTTTATAAAACAAACCAAAAAAAGCCCCCCAACCAACCCAGAGCTGATTGCCTTAAAAGCTGTTTTTTTCCAATTACCTGCTTGGTAGCTAAGGTTTCCATTTCTAAACGCTTCTTATTGAAGTGGAGTTCCAGCTCAAGGCTTTTCTTGGCCTTCTCCAGCTCCTGTATTTTAGTTGTGGCTTTTTGGTTATTCAGTTCTTGGATTTGCTTCTTACGAGATTCTTCTCTCTAATATCAAAAAGGACAAGTGAGAGGAGGAATCCTCCTTCTCCAGCATTCCTGCCCCATCCTTCAGGCAGATATTCAACACATTTAACACTTGCAGCCTCTGTGACCTACACAGCCCAACATCAGCAATGGTTATACCCCAGTTCACAAGCACCACTTCAGGTCTTCTATAGGACATGTAAATATGAGATACATCATTATTGCTTTACCATGACCATAACTCTGTGCCAACTCATGTACATTGCAACTGTACTGAAAAAAACCAACTACAGAGCAGCATGCAAGCTTGGAAAGCACAAAAACCTCTATGAATCAATGCAGTATAGTGATTTAAAGCCTCATGCAGTAAGGTAGACCCTGTAGGTATTTTTCCTGCTTATGAGTTACAATCCCTGGAGTAACTCTGAAGAGGATAACCACTTTACAACTTCTCTTACTAAGGCTGACTGGGCTTTTTTAAGAATGATGCTTTACATTCTCTAACATGCTGCTATAATATGCAAGAGAAAAAGAAAACCAAAACCACACAAACCAAGCCCAACCAACACTGAACAAACAGAGATACTACAGTTTCTGGTTTACTTTATTGATATATTTCACATAATGATGCAATGGCAACTTACCACCTCTGCTTCCAGGGATTTTATTTTGCTCTCATATGCTTCTTTTTGTGAGGTCAGTTCTTGTTGAACCATCTCTTTTGCTATTTGGACACTTTGCATCATTTCTTCCTTGGCTTTGAGTCGTGCCTCCTCAATTTCTGATTCAAGCCTACCAGCATTGTACATTTAGATTGCTGCTGTTTGTCTCTTGTAAGATGCATACAGATAATAATCTTTTTGCTGTCATGAAGGTTTAGGGGTTTTTTTTGACAAAATAACTTACATACTTTACATGGTTTTGATTTCATGGACAAAATGTAGACAATGGAAATATGGAAGAGATCCCAGAATTTCAAAGTCCACTCAATTTCTATTTTTATGTTATTACATCATTTTCACAAATTTAAAGACTGCAATGGCAACTCACTAAATTGCATTAAGATGCAAAATAAAATTTTAAAATAATGAGTCTTGTGGTTTAATAACACCACACAATGAAGTAAGTACAAATAACATTTCACTGTCTCTCAGATTCTCAGAAGAAGATTACCATCACAGAAGACAAAGGTTATTACTTTGGGTTCTTCTCATTTTCCTAAGGCATTTACATTCCAGACTTTAAATCTCTTTAAAACATCAGAAGTTGTTTTCAGATTCATCATACACTTGGAGAGAAACATAACTGAAGAGATACACTTCTCTGAGGACCCCTGGAGCCCAGTGTTTCTCCAGTGCTGGTCTGCATTGCTGGTACTGGACTAGCCTGTGGTGATTGAACTTTAGAGGTGTACATCACTGCAGCCAACCTGTGACTTCCATTACACATGGAGTTGCTATTTTCCAACTTTCCCCACTATAAATCATTAACAATCTTCAGTGATTTCTAAAACCAACTGCATGGTTGAATGAACAACTGAGCTTATTCTCAGAACATGAAGAATCAACACTTACTGTGCTCGCTGTGCAAGAAGCAGCTCATTCTTGGCAAATTCAAAATCTTTTGGGCTATCATGCAAACACAAAGTGCCACAAGAAGGTGTTTTAACTTTCTGAACCTCTGCTGGATGATTAAACCTGAAATAATGGTCTCCCCCAAGAATCACTCGATCACCCTATTGAGGGAAAAGAAATTCTGCTGAAACATTCAGATTTATAAGCAAATTTTCAGTGCTTAAACATGCACATGAAGCTAGAAAGCAAAGAGGAAGAGAGAAATAGTTATGGTTACAGAACATTCTCAAAAAATCCGCAGTCTGAAGCTATTACCAAAGCAAAGAAACCCACACATGCACAAATTACTGTTACCAGGTCAGTCACTTACATGATGCAGAATTGTTGGGTCCAAAATACATTTCCCATTTACGTATGTCTTGGCTTCTCCAAGTGGAATAATACTTACTTTGCCAACAGTATTTTTAATAACACTGAAAACAAGAAACATTTGCAGTATTAGCAGCTCATGATAATTGCAAGTGATGTTTCTTAACAGACTAAAATGCAGGCTTTAGATGCCATTGTGTTCCTAGATGTGGATTGTCTTCATGCTATTTAGGTACAACACACAATGAATAAATGAATGACAAACTATATTTTGGTAGAGATCCTGTATTTATATCCTAGGGATCCACTGCTGCAAAATGACTGCAATACCCTGCCATCTGAGAATTCCTTTGATAATCTGACTTTCACATTTTTAGTAATTGAATAGTTACATGTAGTGAGCATTTTTTCAGGGATCAGTTGCATGGAATGCACTTTAAGCAATATTTCTGCAGTACAGCCAAACTGCTGTCTATTTTTATTAATTTAAGAATTGTCAAGGCATTTCATTTTTCCACTGAACTTCAAGTAACATTTATCCATCAGCATTATTTGATCAGGTCTTACTCAAACAGATATACTGCACAATAAAACTTTGCTACATGAATGAAATTAACAGAGAAACTAAACTACCTCAGTTAACAGATTTCTAGAGGGAACAGAAGGTAGTTGCCTTAATCATTGAGTAGTAAAAAAATATCCCTACATAAATATCCATTTTCTTGGCTAGAAAACTGTACTTTGTTACTGCCAGAAGGAAGAGTGACTCCAAAAGAAAGGGAAGGGCAAGAAGAAATATAAAATATGGATTTAAAATATAAAAAATATAAAAAATTATAATAATATATAAATATAAAAAGAACACTACAAACCAATGGTCATCAGCAATCAGCACTCCAGAAAGCTGGATATCATGTTTTGACTTTGGTGTACACCTTCCAACTGTAGTTTCTCCTTCTTTGATCATATATAACAGCACCTCAGAAAGCTGAGGATCTTCATTGAGATTGACAAGGTTTGGTAAATGATTGTCCACCTTGAATGCAATTCCAGCTTTCTAGAGAAAAAAGAGCTGTGCATTAAAAACAATTTACTTTATGCAGTCACATATCTACATTAAATTTTTCTAAGAAGTCACAGCAATCTGTTAAAAGATGAGCACTAAGGAAACCAAATCCTACGGCTACTCTCATTCTTCTACAAGGTTTGCTGAGGTTATATTTTCTATACCATGTCCTACTGAAAAAAAATGTACCTGCAATTCTTTTATATCTTCCAATTTCCTTTTTTCTGCTTGTTCAAGTTTTTCTTTCCAGGCCCTTAATATATGGAGAAAAGAACATGACATATTAGGAGAAAAATGACAGCATATCAATTTTACCATTTCCATTTGAAATTAAGACATTACTGAGTGCCTGACCTTTGCATTTCTGCCATGTTCCTCTCCTGCTGGTGCAATTCTACCCTCAGAGATGTTATTTCCTGCAAATAACGTCTGTATTTTTCACGATCAGTGTTCAGAGCACTTTTCTGAGCTGCCTTCAGTTTTTCAATTTCAGCTTTTAATTCTACATTAGACAAACCAGACATACAGCACATGTAAATAATGAAGGCAAAATACACTTCAGTACAATAGTACAAAATTAATCCTGTTATTTATTTTAAAATGAAACATCTTTCTCTATTTCTGGTTCTCAAGTGCAGCCTAAGCATTTTGGAAAATGCAAAAAGCTCCCAAAAACAATAATATTCAAAGGAAGACATCCCAAGCTGTATTAGTCTAGTTGACAAGAGGTCAGTCAACACAACAGAGTATTGGTAGTAACAACTCTGATAAGAAATAAGCTAAACACACATGCAAACGACAGCCCTGCAAGCCTGCAGGTGCCAGTCTCACCTCTAATTAGTCTGACATTCACATCCTCGTTGACTTTTGCAGTGTTGATAATTGAACAAGCCTGTCTGGCATAGCGAAGGGTGCTGAGGGTCTCCTCTGTGCTGCTGGCAGCTGGGCTCACTGTGGCAATCATGGTCGTCTGGGAATTGCCACCAAGGCTTTCCTTCAGCAGCCTTCATTGGACAGGAGAATACCAGTCAATCCCTGGCCCTCACACTCACACAAAGGTTCAAAACTTCCCGACTGGAACAGATAAAACGCAAAACACCCAGGGTCCTGCTACTTGTCTGAGAGGGACTGTTAGCTCCTTAAAACACAAACTAAGCTCCTGTTTGGTCTTTATCTGATGCAACAGGCGAATTTCTTCCCTCCACAGGTCATATGAGAGAGAGGGAGAGAAAGGATGGGAAGAGGTGCCTCATGAATAGAGGAGAAAACCACAGTCTCAGAAAGCCTCCATCTCTATAAAATGTACATACCAAGTAAGGACAGACTCCCGGTAAGGAATGAAAGTTTTCTTTCCATTTTGAGCTTGTTTAGACAGTGCAGAAATAACCCTTCCAAGGGTCAACAGTGATTTATTGATACTCACACCTTCCTACACAAAGAAAAAATAAAAATATGTATAATACAGTTGCAGTTTCTTGTGTGTTATCAACTGTACTGTTGATTAATGATGTTTGTTCAATGGATGCTATAGCTGTACCACATTAAATGTTACCAGTTATGAAAAAACCAATAAGATGCAAGAGCATCTTCATTTAGAAAGAACAAAGACCCTGCCTTTAAAACAGAACTGCTAAGAATCATCAAACTTATGAAGGCAGCTTGAAATAAAGTCTCTTATTAGAAAAACCTATTAAAAAAAAAAACAAAGCTATTTGGGGCATCTATTTAATTAGATGCCCCAAAAAGAAGCAAGCCTCAACTCCACATATTTGATTCATGATTTCCACAATCACAGCTTCCCCTCCCTCCTCCTGCAGGATCATTAGACCCACACAACGTGGGGAGAGGTGTTCTAAGCAAGATCTGTCACACTGCAGTCCAAACAGCTTCTTCAGGCCACCCAGCCTCACTGGCAAAAGGTGATGCAACACTGATAAGCACAAGGGCTACATACATCCTTTAATAGCTACAGATCCTGCCCAAAAGTCCTGTTAGGTGAGCATGCTTTGGAGTTGAAGGGTGTTCTTAGAAGTCAAGCCTTTTCCACAGATTTCCACTCCTGATTTACCTTCAGCCTTTCTCCAGTGGTCTGAGCCTTTGTACAGCACTCACTGCCAGCTAGATCAATTAGATTGATGTGACTGGTGAGCCTGCGATCACACTGCTCTTCATTCACAAACTCTACCTGGAAACAAAGGGGACATGCTGGCATTCAAACCAAAACAAAAGCCTGAGGATAAGCAGAAATCGGACAAGCTGTTCACATTAAACACATAAAAATGTCATGTTTCCATTTAATTTTGGACAGGATACTCCCATGTACATCCCTTGAAGGAGACTAAGCTCAGACTCATAACTATAGTATCAGTTGGTGGTGACTGAATAACTGCACAAGCATTAACTGATTGTTTAAAAACATAAAACAAGCAAACCTGACAGATGACCAAACTAGGGGTTTGGGCCTGAAGTTTGATGACTGCAGTCAATCCAATTGCAGTTATCCACTAAACATGCAAATCTAAGTCAGTAAGCTGTTACTGACTTAGACCAATGAAGATCAGTTAAGGAGTCAGTGGAAAAGCTCAAGACTAGCTATGACAGAGAAAAATCAATAATTCAGTGGTGAGAATGGCAAGGGGAAGAAGAAAGGAGAAAATCCAGGAAACTGGGACAAAAAATTAAACCAATCAAGAACCAAAACCCCCAAACCAACAAGTCATTTGTCAATGGAGAAAACTGACAGTCTGTAGACTCCTGAGGAGCTCCACCTATTCCATTTCTGTCTTCAGGCTCAGGTCACTAAGTCAGGTTTTGTCTTTTAAGCATCTGTAAATCAGATGAGGAGTTGTAGTCCCTACATCCTGGAGAAACTTGGGGAAGAGGCATCCTGAAGCAAGAAAACATTTATTCAGTGAAGTGTGTTGAAACTGAGCAGAAATTGCATCTCCTACCACTGCCCCAGTTTGTTGCCTGCAGGAACTCAGCACAACCACACACCTTGCACAGCCTAACCCATCTTAGAAGCCAAGATGTGTTGGCAGCAGTGTGAAATTCAATCTGGCCTCAATTAGGATTCTTGTTACATCTCAAAACTCACACTGAGAAGCTTGGAACTGCTCCTAGATCTGTCAGCCTAGACATATTTATACTGCTGCTATAAATATACTTAGCACAAAGACGTCAGAATCTACTCAAAGCAATTAAAACAAAACAGGTTTTGTGATGTAGAAAGCCATGTTAAAATGCCCTGTGCTTTACTCAAAGATCTTCAAGTATATTCTCACAACTTTCTAGGCAGCACATAAAAGAACTTTTTACTACTAGCTTTGAACAGATACAAAAAGCCCCCAACAATACCTTGGTTTGTGTCATGAGCAGGGTGAAGACAGAATGAGATCTAGAGCTCTTGTCATTCATTACTGTAGCAGCTGTTGCTCTCTGCTTATTGCCCAGTTCAAGCCAACTCTGTAAAAGACAAAAGTCAAGACATCAAACCAAACCCTACCTTGGATGGTTAACTGAAGATTTAAATGTTTGCAAATACAGTTAACACAAATTTTAAGAGAGGAATTAAACTTTAGAACTAAAGATGTGAACAGTGATGCTTGACTGTACAAGTCTACTCAGCTCCATTATACAGGACTAGTCTTCATTACTCTTTTACAAAATCAGCTGAAATATCATAAGGCTACTGGACAGTCTGTTAAACATTTGCTACCCACCCATGGCACTTATTTTTCAGCAGTAAGCAGAAAAGGAGCAGGCAGAAATATCTGTATTCCCTTTTAGTAACCAAAAAGCTCTTACCTGAATGTCAGAGTAAGAACGGACAACATTCCTGCGGTGGGGGAAAAAAAAGTTTGGGTTCAGACAGTTTTCTTTCTACAGACTTCCCTTTCAGAGTTGTGAAACATTTTCCCAGTTACAAACAGAATACAAATACACAATGAAAGCTGCAATTGCCTTGAGACTTCCACATTTTGGATTTCACTAAGGCAATGAAGAAAATACATCAGGCTGGTCATGGGTATGCACTTTTCTAAAACTACATAACACCAGGATCTTGTTTAATTTACTGGTGAATACACAAGTTTTCACAGAGCCTCAAGACATCCTCTTTCAGGATAACACCACACATTTGTTAAAATAAGTACAGTTAAGACTTACACTGTCAGGCCTTCCACATATGGTCCTAACACTGGATGTTCTCTTACACGAAGCTGATGAGAATCATTTCAAAATAAAAATTATTAGTTAGATCTGGTGCTCAGGAATATCTTTAAAAAAGATTCTACAACATAAATTATTTTGTTTTATTATATGATTTTGTTATATTATTATGTTTCTAAGTAGCTTACCCCAAAATCACTGGTAAAATTCAAAGTGAATGCACTCCTGCTTCAGACAAGACAGCAGAGTCTTAATTTCTTTATAACAAATCCACCTAAGTCCCAAGCTTAGGTTCAAGGGCTTGTTCCAACAGCAAGTTGGATGTTGCATATCATCTGTTGCATCTATCATGAACTAACATTCAATTTACACACAAGTGGCCAGCACAGTGTCCAATGGCAAAGCACAGCAAGCACTTTTTTTTGCTAAATCAGACATAATAAATTCCCTCCTTAATACACTACTTAAGACAAATTTCTTTAATTTACAGTTTTGCATATGCTAAAACACAACCACTAAACACTAGCTAAGCTGGCTTAACTAGTGATCCTCAACTAGTTAATCAGGCCAATCTTGTTTCTTTCCCCTAAGAGACAACCAGGCAACAAAAAAAGAAAACTCCATCCAAATTACAAGACTATAACTCAAGTTATATTGCACAGAAGATTCTTATTACAAGCTGGAGATTTAGAAATATCCCAGGAGTCTTTTGATAAAGGCTGCTAAGATCATCTTCATTCTGCAGATAAGGGAAGATTTTTGATAAAAAATAACTCTTTTGATAAATTCTACTGATCATTTTGTTTCTATTTCAGCATTGCTTAGCATCTGTCCAGTGACAAGCATTTTGCTCTAAGTCATGTGGTGATATTTTGATATTTTTATTTGCTTTTTTACTTGAATCCCATTGTTCACAACTGAGGTACTTAGATAAAAAACAATGGTCACTTGCCATTTGTGCATTTTTGTTTCAGAATAAATGTCACTGTTTAGAGGTTATGCAGAGAGTTGATTCTGTGAGCAACTTACTTGTTGTTTCTTCTGTCCATTTTCAGCTTTAAAGACAAGCAAATCATGAATTTTCTCATTGTATACTTCAAAGAAGCTCATTTCAAGATGATACAAAACCTAATAAAATTAATAGTTATTAATATACTTCACAAAACATATTCATCTTTATACTTTATAGCCAAACTCAGCAAAAAATAACTTTCTTAAATGCTTCAGTGTCTATCAAGTATGCTGGAGGATAAGAATACTAGATGTTCACAGGATTCAAAGTCTAGAATTCAAATATAAAGCAGTAAAGAAATTTGGAATAGCTAAAAATGGAGAAGTTTGCCTGAATAAGATTAACTGAATGTTAAGGTCTGCTGAACTGCAAATCAGCCATTACAGACACCAACAACCACACAGAGAAAAAAATACAGAGAAAGTGGGGTTGGTTCTTTTTTGTTTCAGCTAGAATACTGAGCTGGAATACTAGGATTGGAATACTATTACAGTGTATTTTGCTTTGATATGTGATGTTTAACAATAAATTCATATTTTTGAGCTCTATTTTACTGCCTCCACTGCAAATATGGAGCCCACTGGGATTTTCTTTTGCCTTTCCTTCCATAAATATTAAAATGTAAGACATGCAATACAGAGGAAAGACTTCTAGTCCAGTGATGCAACAAAAATATGTCCATATTTCTTTCTCACATTACTGCCATTAAGGAAGCAAAACAATGTTGATGTTGACTGTTTGGGGAACCCCATGAATCAGAGCTATGAATACAAATAAGATTTGAATCAGCAAAAGAATAATAATAAAGGGATCAGAACTAAAGTGCCAGTTTGCTCATGTTCCAATAGAAGGTCAATGGTCTAAGATATCACCTGCTCCTTGTCCATTTGTGCTATTTGATTGAAAAGATCTTCACAGAGTCTTGGAATTATTCCTTGGTCTTCATCAAATCCCATCATCCTGTGGTCACAAAAGTCCTGCTGGTTTAGTTTTGTAGCTCTCCACAGACAGTTTGAATGTTAACTGTACAGCTCTACACTTACCATGCCACACACTTCTAAGTTATACAACAACAAGCAACACAAATTAACCTGATCTAAACTGGTGCTTGTCTAAGTGTGGGGTTGAACAAGGTGATGTCCAGAAGAATTTTCTATTTCATCCATTGAGAAATTGGCTGAAAACCCAAGTAAAACACAGACTGTACAGCAGCTGAAGAGTTTAAACCTGTAGATGTTCAATGTCTTAACATGCCTGCATTTTATATTCTCTGCACACCTCCAGTGCAACCTAAGCCTGTCTCCAGCTCTGGTGCAGTTTTTTCCTGTTGAGTTCTGCCCCAGCAGCACCGCAGTGCACTGGACTAATCCACCTGCAGTCTAGAGACACACAGGGCAGCACAGCAGAAATTTGGGGTGTAAACTTCACCAGAGGACCCTGATACTCATTTCAGCCTTGTTCAAAACACAAAGGGGTGAAGGTAAGTTATTTATAAGTGAAAGAAAAGAATCCAAACAAAAACCCAACAAACCTACAAATAGGATAACAGCTGCAGTCTTGAGTTTATCTTTCTTCTAGGCCAAGGTAGAAACAACAATGTAAGTGAAAACTGAGTTCATCCACTTCAAATGCAAGTTCACTCACTTAAAAGGGAACTTACTGCTGTGTAAATTCTATATTTATTGTTAATTGAACAGAAACATTTCTGGTCCTCAACCACATTTATTAAAGTCTGCAGCACCCGATAGGAATTATAAAACTCACAAACTAATTTTAATAGATGCATCTTTGGAAACCAAACAGCTCACTAGACATTCTATTTCAAAATATAAATAAGGCATACACAATTGGCTATAAACCCTAAATATGTTACTTATCTGGGATTATTTTGTGCAAAGATTTGATTTCAAATAAGCAGTGCCACAAACATCTGGATTTATTTAAAGTTCTGCAGCATAAGGACCATATAATTATGGTAAATACATAATGATCTCTTAAATGTCTTCTCCAAAGAACACACTATATTTTACTACACTACTCCATGCACAAAATAGAAAACAGTGAAACAGTGGTGAAAAACAGCACTGGGAGAGGAGGACAAGCTCCCTGCATTAATAAAGGTTTGCCTTCATTAAAATCTCTGAAAAGTTTTTATTTTCTCCATTTAAAGTAGAAAGAAGTCAGGGTCACATACATAAACATATTCAAAGTTAACTTTTGCTTAATTGCTATAAATAATGGTTTAATTATTTTAAAAAGACACAATCTTTTGACAATTCCATCACTCTTAAATCCATTCCACTGAATCACTTTCATGACTTAACACTGCATAACAATTGGCAGAATTTTAACAATTATTATTAGAAACTTACGTGTACGACTTTCCAGAGCCAGTCTGCCCATAAGCAAAAAGACAAGCATTGTATCCCTCAAAAGCTCTTTCAAGGAGTGGCAGTGCCAGAGTCTTATAAATCATTGCTTGGCTTGCAAAATTAGGATGATCCTTGTCAAAAGACCAGAAGGAGAAGTCATAACTGAAGCTGTAAATTTGGTTTGTGGATGGATTCCGTACAACTGTCTCTGAACCACTCATGGAGATCACAGGGGATGAGTTCTCAGTTTTCTCTCTGAATGGAAAATGTGGGAAAATAAAAAAATATAAGCTACATGCTTTGAGTTAGTAATTTCACTGCCTAGCAGAAAATGAAAAAATCAGTGATCATTGCTAAAAATACCTGTTTGAGGAACATACAAAGCATTAAGGTTCAAAACACTTCTGTTAATGAACATGTAAAAAACAAACCCAAACACCAAGAAGGTCAATTCAGTTTCTTAATAAAATGTCTCTTGGTGTTGCATGAAGCATCAGCTAATTTCCAAGTAGGTATTATATCCTCACAGGATGAATGATGAAATAACAAGCACAAAGTAGAAATGCACCCACACTGGGAGCACCAGGAGTCCAACAGGATACAAACCTGCTACTGAAGGGCCGCACCCGCACAGCCACGATCACTTTGCTGCTCCTCACTTTGAAAACATCTTCCCCAGTACTGCTGCTGGCAGCCAAAGTTTCTGTGTTCACTTCTCTTTGTGGACTTGTACTCACAGGAAGAGAGCTGGAGACACTAGGTAGTTTCTTGGCTAAAATGTGCAGGTGAGGTGTTTGCTCGTTGGAGGCCGGCTTGAGAGATGGCTGAGCTTGAGAAGTGCTGTCCTTGGGTGTAAGTGTAAATCTCTCTGTTAAAACTTTTGCTGGGGTCCTTGGTCTTTCCAAGCTGCTGTGTTTTATCATCAAGTGCTGTACCTTTTGTTTTCCACCTAACTTATTGATATTGCCTTTGTCATTCAGTTGTTCTCCTGACAGCCTATTGGTACATTTTGAGGTAACCAACTGTTCCAATTTAGGAACTTCATTTTGAAACTTTGTGTCAGCAATGCTTGTGTTATCTTTTAAACACTTGTTGATAGCATTTTCACAGACACCACCAACTAAACCAAAGGAATCCTTGCTGTTCAGGTTATGCTGCAACTTGGTACTTGACTGACTCTCAGTTAACTTCAAGTTTGGTTTAACACCATCTGTACCCCTAATATTCTGTGAAAATGTAATCTTGTCATTTCCTTGTGCATCCAAGTCATAATTTCCTTTTCTAGGCACAATATTCTGATTAATTTTACTCCTCTCTGTGGAGCCAGTCCTCACACGCCTCTGCAGAGTAAGTCTTTTCTCTGTTTGGAGCTCTTCTTTACTCTGGGTTGTGTCACCACCAGACACTGATTTTTTGCTCGCTCCAGTTCTCCTCTGGAGTGTTAATCTGCCTTCCAGTTTAAAAGAAGTGGACACATCACTCACTTTTTCACAAGCTGAAATCACATAGGTCCTATTAACCTCCCCAGCTTTATTCTGGGGACATGAAGGCAGAGCATCCCTTTCTCCCAAAAGCTGTGGCCTCAGCTGCTGCCCAGGTGCTTTACTGCTGGCCAGGGTATTGTGTGAGGAAGCCTTCAGGAGAGTGCCCGTGCATCGTGTCCCAGCAGGGCTCCTGGCAGGAACTGTGTAAATAGGCATCTTGTCTTCAAGCTAATTAAAACCCGAGCGTTGACAAGTTCAGCACCTTTCCCAAAGGATTATTTCTAATTGCTGCTTCATGAGGAATCTGAGGAGACAAAGTAAACAATTTTTTATGATGGTTATGTGCAATGTGAGTTAGGTTTTGCTGCATGGGGAGCTCCTTGCATATACTGCAGTACATGTTCCCAAACATTAAGAACAATTAGTATTCTGTTTCACCTTTGATATTTAAAAAATAATAATTCTTTTATATCTGAATGACTGCTTCCAACAACAGGCTATTTGACTTGATTCATTAAGTTCTATGATTTGTTTCAGAAAGTAAACCAAACATTGCAAAGAAGCATCAGTTGGTAAAAAGAACAATCTAACTATTTAGCAACAAAGATGACCATGGATACTTCTTCCAAATCAAGGAAATTCCACATCATACTCTCAGACTTTATGCAATTACATCCACTTACTCGTGACTACAGTTTTCACGGCTCACAGTTTGTGAGGAAAGTATCACAATTTCAGAGCAGTGTGTTTATTGCTCAATTCAGTTTGAGACAGGAAACTATGTTACATGACTCGTAAATACAAACTTTGTGGTTCCCTCTAGCAGTCAGGAAATAAACACGGATGTAAGCTATGAATGGTGTGCTTTTTGAAAAGTCCATCCATTCCATTCAGCTTTAACATAACTCTTGTAAGTTCTTCCCTTCTCTTGCCACAGTTGTGCCTTATGAATAATCACAAAGTCTTTCTGGAGAAAAGTGAAATTCCCCATTAAAATCTCCCTCGTTCTAACACGAGGAACGAGGTTCAGTTCGAGAGAGCTGAACTCAGAACGAGAAATACGCTCATTCCTCATTTTCTAAGAATCATAACCACTAACTAGACACGAAACGCAAGCGCTCAAAGCTGGAGCAACAGGCAGCTCTGCCACCCCCCAGCAAAGCTCCCTCCCTTCCCCGCCGAGCCCCGCAGACCCCGCACGGCCACGGGCCCGCCCTCGGGGAGAGGGCGAGGAGGCGATAGCAGCACCTCGGGACCCGCCGGCCCACTCGCCCCACAGCCTCCCGGAGCCCNCCCTCACCTGAGCGCGGCCCTCACGAACCGCCGGCCGCTGCGCGCGGGCCGCGCCGCCCCGTTTGAACGCGCCGGGCGCGCC
>VYXF01006942.1:19860-37959 GCA_013397295.1 Polioptila caerulea
AAATCAAGCCACCCAAAAAAAAAAAAAATACAAACCAACCCCACACTTAGCGGAAACTTGTCAGAGAATGCTCCTAAAGTCTGGTTTTCTCCTGCTGCTGCTGATCAGTGCATCCGCATCCTACGAAGCTGAGCAGAATGACTCTGTGAGCCCCAGGAAAGCGCGGGTGGCAGCCCAGAACTCAGGTAACGCCAGCGAGGAGGGCTCGCAGCTGCAGCCCCGATGCCTTAAACTGTCTCAGATTTCTCTGCTGATGATTTTTCTTCTTCTTTTCCCTTTTATCCCCCCTTATAAACTTACCGGCTGGCAGCACCAGTGTTCCTTTCAGGGCTGGCAGGAGCTGCTGGTGCAGAGCCGGAGCAGGAATCTCCTGTAGGAGCCGGGGCAGGGAAGCGCTGCGAGGATGCGATCCAGGCTCTCCCCTCCTCCCCCAGCTGCTCAATGAGTTCCGTGCACTTTTCATCATTTTTATTTCCCTGCTTGCATGTATCCCTCTCCCTTCCCCAATCGCAGCGCTGCTCTGGTGTTAAATCCCTTGCTTTTTAGGAAGTTGATCAAATCCGCGGCGCTGGGACTGACCCATTGTTCTGTGAACATCTGTCTGTTCAAAGAGGGGGAGCCAGAGCCGCCACTTGGAAGAATGCAGTAACCTAGAAACTGTCCCCTGCTCGCTGTGATTGTCACCGACTGATCGCTATCGGTCAGCTGCGACTGTAAAAATACATTGGTGACATTTCACAAACTTGCTTTCACAACGGAGGGAAAAAAAAATTGCTAGCGAGTCAGCCCTGGACTTCGCTGCTTAGATAACTTGGAGACATTGTCTGGAACAATGGGAAATACAAATCTGCCTTCTAGCGTACTGCAAAGATAGCGAGGCTCTAACTCGGAGCTCATTAACAGCTGCCTTATTTTAGATCCGCAAGGCTCTGCAGCGTTGGAGCGGGGTGTTTGCTCCATTTGCTTTTGTATTTGGTTGCTATAGAAACGTGGGGTCTCCCTCTCGCACCGAGCCTAAAACAATCAGAGCTTCGCGCACCCGGGCTCTGCTGCGAGCGAAGTTCTCATTGGAACCTGTGGAAAGCTAATTATGGGGCTGGCTCGTGCTGCGGGAGGTTATGAACCGGGGAGGGGATGAATTACCAAATATTCCTCCCTTCAGGCACGTCAGCAAGAGCGCGGAACGACGAGGGGTTAATTGGGGGAAATTTTAAAAATATTATTTCTCCTTTTTTTTTTTTCGGGGAAAATCCCGGTTATAAGGAATTATCTTTAGGATACAACTTAGATTTAATAAGGTGTGTTCTCTCCCAGCAAAGCCTCACTTTCCCCACACCTCAGGGCTGGATGGGGGACCCTGGGTTCGCATTTCTTCCCCAAGAATGTCTGGTAACATGAGCCGCAAAAGCAATGAACGTGCCTTGCCCGGGCGCGGGAGGGGACAGATGTTCGGCTCACCCAGAAAGGTTAATCCCGGCTAATTTCAGGGCAATCATGTGGCAATTCTGCTGATTCATTGTTAAAATGCGCTGGATCTGCTCTGAGAAAACCGGGATGACATGGATACCCTCGTGTTCAGACGCACCGCCGCCTCCGGGGTTTTCATTATCCCCGGAGCTCCATTACCTGAACTTTCTCTGCCCAAATTTCCCTTCCCCTTCCGAATCTTCACCAAAACTGACCCTTTTTTGGCTATCCCTGCAAACTCCCAGGGCAGTTTTAGCCCCAAGCTGGTGGATCAAATCCTTTTGAGTGCTGAGAATTGACTCTCAAGCTAAAATCTTCTTTCTAGGTAATTCAGGCATTTTAGAAAAGCACTAATACCTCCCAATAAGTGCAATTTCCTGCCAACTTGTTGGCATTTGCCAACTTCCATCTCATTTGCGGAGTGGTTTTGTGAGCCAGGCTGCTCCTGTCGGACAAAGACCAAGGAGGAGACCTCGGCACCCAGAGATTTCCATGGGCCCATCCTAATCCCTGCTCCTTCTTTAGAGGGAGATGGGATAAAGGTGTAAATGTCTGAAGTGAGAATTGGTTGGGATGGACATTTGGGTCTCCATCTAAGCGAGGATTGTGAGGCTCTGCCTCTTTTAATCTGTGTGTGACCCTTGAGGGGTTTGTTAGTTGGAATTTCTGTTCCTTGGGGTGCTGGCCACGTCTTCAGAACTTCTGTGATTGTAGAATCCTATAATTATAGAATACTGGAATTAGAGAATCATGGAATTATAGAATCCTGGAATGGTTTGGGTTGGAAGGGACCTAAAAACTCATCCCATCCCCTGCCATGGGATCCCCTTCCACCATCCCAGGGTGCTCCAACCCGGCCCTGGACACTTCCAGGGATGAGGAATCCATAACCTCTCTGGTCCTGTGCCAGGACCTCCCTGCCCTCCAAGTAAGGAATTTCTCCCTAATATCTGACCTGAATCTCTGCTCTTTTAGCTTAAAACCACTCGCAGCCGTTCTATCACTGTGCATATAAAAGTCGCTCTCCCACTTTTTCATAACCCGCTTTTCGGCACCAGGAGGGGCTCCGAGCTCTCCCTGGAGCCTTCTCTCCTCCCGGCGGAGCTCTCCCGGCCCGACTGTCCCGCAGATTTGGGAGCAGCAGGGAGGGTCTGAGGGCTGTGGGCCGGGCTCGGTGTCCCCGTGCTGACCTGGCCGTGCCTCTCCCCGCAGCCGAGGTGGTTCGGTGCCTGAACAGTGCCCTCCAGGTGGGCTGCGGCGCCTTCGCCTGCCTGGAGAACTCCACGTGCGACACGGACGGGATGTACGACATCTGCAAGTCCTTCCTCTACAGCGCTGCTAAATTCGACACTCAGGTACAGCCGGGCACAAAGGGGACGGGAATCAAACCCGGCCGGGAATCAAACCCGGCCGAGAATAAAACCCGGCTGAAAATAAAACCTGGCCGAGAATTAATGGGAGCCGCCTTTTCATGTCCCCACCAGTCCCGCGGGTTCTAAAGCACGTGCTAAGCGCTCCGCTCACTGCCTGCCTTAATTTAAACTGTGCTTTGGGCAGGATTAGCCCTCCTCTCCCTGCAGCCCTTCCTGCTGCTTGGCTGCTCCTCTCAGCCCCCATTTTTGGCTCCAAGCGTGTCCTCCAGGGCTCTTTTTCCACCCGCTCCTTGCTCCATGTGAGGACTTGGCACGGAGGGTCCCGTGGGGAGGAGAGCAAGGTTTCCTCTCCATGAGGAAATAGAAATGTTCTTTTAACAAAATAAATCTCCTGCCTGTGTGTCCTGGCACAGGGCTGGGCTCTGACTTGGAAGTGTTTGGGTCTGGGAATATGCAGCCAGATTGGGGCTGTAGGGAGAATAAATGGGATAATATTGGCGGGCTGTGCTCTGCCAAAATCCCTTTCCCTCTGTGCTTTCCTCCCAAAATTCATGCAGCCCCTTGTTCCCTGTGCTCCTGCTCCCAAGGACAGATTTAAAAGCTCGTAGAGGCTCTTGAACCAGATGTGTTAAACTGCTGGCATTAAATTGATGTTAAATCGATCTGTGAGCAGAAGTGTTCCATCTCTGGTCCTGACACTTCCAGGCCAAAGATTCCCACCGCCTAAATCTTTGGGGAATGGGAGTTCAGAGCATCCCAGCTGCTGAGAGTGACCACTCTGCAGTAATCGGGTGAATTCAAGTCCCATTCCCTGCCATGCCCGGCAGGTCCCTAATTGCAGGAGGGTAATTAGCACAGCCTGGCCTGGTGGAGTATCCATAACACTCCCCCTTCTTTTGGATTCCCTGGAATTCTGGTGCACTTGAAGGTTTTTTTCCCTCCCTTTGCAGGGAAAGGCTTTCGTGAAGGAGAGCCTGAAGTGCATTGCCAACGGGGTGACGTCCAAGGTGTTCCTGGCCATCCGCAGGTGCTCCACGTTCCAGAGGATGATCTCCGAGGTGCAGGAGGAGTGCTACAGCAAGCTTGACATGTGCGGCATCGCCAGGCGCAACCCCGAGGCCATCACCGAGGTGGTGCAGCTCCCAAACCAGTTCTCAAACCGGTACGTGGGGATACCGGGAACGGGAATTGCAGAGGCAGGAGTGAGAGGGGCTCAGGTGATTTCGTGCTTGCAGGTCCTGAAACAGCCTAGCCCAGTGAAGTTCTCTGCCTCTTCAAACCCTGTTCAGCTTTAGCAGCATTCTCCCTTCTCTTTTTGGGAAATACATTTATTTCCCTTTTTGGGGAAACACACTTATTTTTCATTTTGGGAAATACACGTATTTCCCTTTCTGGGAAAATATTTATTTCCCTTTTTGAGAAATACATTTATTTCTCCTTTGGGGAAATACATTTTAAAGCATCTCCAGAGGAGAATTGCAAAATTACCCAGACATCCCTTTCTCCAAAGCCTGGAGTTTGTTTAAATGTTTTTTTGGTTTGTTTCGTTTTGTTTTGTTTGAGTGCACTGTAATGGTCAATGATCCCAAATCAGGTTGATTAATTCAGCATGTCTGGCACATTGAGCACTTCAGAGCTGCTCAGAGAATCATGGAATGGTTTGGGTGGGAAGGGACCTTAAACCCCATCTCATCCCACCCCTGCCAAGGACAGGGACACTTCACCCTGTCCCAGGCTGCTCCAAGCCCCATCCAGCCTGGCCTTCTCCATCCATGGCCGCTTCTTTCCCTTCTCCAGGCTGCAGCCATCCCCTTCCTGGGGTTCATACGGCACCTGGAAAATGAATCCTTGTCCTCCAAATTACCACACTGCTACAAAAACCCAGGGAAAACTAAAGGAACCAGCACACCTGATCCTGTGTAACCACGATCCAGTGTCTCCCATTGCTGGGGACAGCCTGGGGCTCTCGCTGCTCTGCTCGGGGCTGTGTCCTGCTCCTGCCTGCAGGGATGGGAATGTCACGCTGCTGCCTGGACTGCCCTGTCCTCGTCCTCCAAGGACAAGGGACACAGGGAGGCTTCAGGGAGCTGCTGCAGTCTGCGCAGTCACGCTGCAGGGGCAGGGATTTCTTCCTCCAAATCCTGGAACAATCAGTGCTGAGTCTTGTGATTGGGATAAAAGGGACCTTTTGGAGCGGTTGGAATAAATAACTCCTGGGTTGGAGCGCAAGCAGAGCACTGGGTCGTGGGGCCTGGCTGTGGCCAAGGCCTCAGCTCCTCTGGGGTGGCTTTGACTGGATCCAGGAGCATCCCGGACCTCCAGACCTGTCCCAGAAAAGGTGTGGAGGTGATAAACACATTTTATGTTGCATCAACCAGCATAAATTTATTCAGAGAACCCCAGAATATCCAGAGTTCGAAGGGACCCACAAGGATCATGGAAATCCACTTCCTATTACAGAAAACTCTGTTGTAGATGGAGAAATGTTTCCTTTTCTACCCAGAAAATGGCACAATTAGGAAGGCAAAATTGTACTGGGGGGAGTAAAAATGAAACTTGTGTCTTTCCCCCAAGCAAATTTGGAAGAGGTTTTCTGGAGGGCTGGGAGAGGATCGGGCAGCTCTGTGGAGTCCCGGGTGAAACCAATGGATTGTGGAGTTCAGCAGCCCTTGGAGGGGACCTGGGGACACTTGGCCAGTGCTGGGGATGCTCCTCTGGGAGGACCAAGCCCGGGAGTCTCTCCCGAGGCGGAGGAGCTCCTCCCCCACCCCAGGCAGAGGATATTGTGACACGTTGAGGAACAAAAGCAGCAGGATTTCCCAGCTCCGAGGTTATGCCGAGGGCTCCCAGAGCATCCTGCTTTCCCAGCCCCTGGCCCAGCAGAGCTGCAGGATCAGAATGTGCCACTTGGCCCGGCCGCCGAGGGGAAGTAGTTAAAGGTCATTGCATCTTCCTGCGATTTAATCTCAGGGCAGGAGCAGCAGGAGAGGAAAAGCTCTGCTCACAGCCCAGCTCTGACAGGCTCTGGAAAAGTGTCCAAGCATGGAGGTCGCGGGGCTGGATGGGCTCTGTGTCTGGCCCTGATTTAAGCTGGGTGTGTGGCTGGCTCAGCTTTGCTCATCTCCGCTTCAGACCTTGCTCCCAGCCCTGCTGAGCCGGGCTCACAGCGAGCCGGAGCCTGGTCCTTTTGTGCAGCTCAAACTTTGACCTCACCTGACCTCCCCGGCTGCTCCAAAGGCCAGGGCTGAGAGCGAGGAAAAGACTTTGAATGGGAACTTTCATTTCCCTCTTCCTTGCCCTCCTCCACCTGCCGGTTGTTCTCCTCTCTGCTCCTGTGGAAAAAATGTCACCGTGACCTTAAAGTACCTAAAATAAGTTCCCCGACGTCCTTTCAGGCAGAAATCCCAGCAAATGTGGACTGCTGCCCTTTTTCCCGACTTTGTCTCCCTGGGAAGATGTTCCCTGACGTAGGGAGGTGCCAGGTGCTCTCCCAGCCTTGCTTCTGGGGCTGTGGAGGAGCATTCCTTGGAGGAATTCTCGGCAGAGCTGGGAATACAGACCAGCACCGCTTCCTGCCTGCTCCTTGGACAAGGAATTTGTGCTCAGGGCTGCAGGAAGGAGGAGATGCAGGAGAGGAGGCAGGGAAAGCCTCGCTTGGAGTGTCGTGCATGGTGGGCTTGGAGGTGACAATGGATTGTGCGTCCTAAAGATCCGTCCCGAGGGAATTTGCCAGGCTTGCACTGAGCTGCTTCTCCCCCTTCTGGTGCTTCTAAAGGCGGTGCTGGGAAAGGGACAAGAGGGACAAGAGTGAATGGTGCCATGGGGATGGATCAGGCATGGCTCTGCCTCAGAGCAGAGGCCAGGCCAGGCTAGGCTGGGATCCCGACAGCATCTGTTGTGGCCAAGGTCAGTTATTTTCCTTCCCGAAGCTCCAGGAACTCGGGAGTTTAGCAGAGAGTAAATTACACCCTTTAACCCATTTCTACATCTCTGAGCTCCTCATTTTTACCTTCCTGATCCACCAGGATCACTCCAAACCCACTGTGCTCACTCCCTCACCTCCCAGAGCTGGGGCAGCTTCTGGTTTGGGGCAGTTAAATCAGAATTTTGTCAAGGGTGTTCCTTCCCTGTGCCAGGGGCACAGCACTGCCATGCCCAGGGTTTTTGGGTGCAGTGGCAGCGATGTTGGACTTGGCCTTGGGAGGCCTTTCCCAACCTTAAAAATTCTGTGACAATACCATCAGAAATCAATTCCAAACACGCACTGGATGAGTTAAAAATCCTGATTCTCGCAGTTTTGTCACCTGGCTGGGGGACACCGCGGGCTAACGAGGTCCCTGTGCCACAGGTATTACAACAAACTGGTGAGGAGCCTGCTGGAGTGCGACGAGGACACCGTGAGCACCATCAAGGAGAGCCTGATGGAGAAGCTCGGGCCCAACATGGCCAGCCTGTTCCACCTGCTGCAGAGCGACCAGTGCGCCCAGGGCCACCCCCGCGCCGACTTCCTGCGCAGGAGGATCTCGGAGCCGCAGAAGCTGAAGCTGCTCCTCAGGAACCTCCGAGGTGAGGGCTCGGCGCCAGCCCACGCCAAGCGCGGCTCCGCCGAACGCGCCTGACGGGCGTGAGGGAGGCCAAGCACGACCAAAGCTGAGGGCTCTGCTCAAGGAGAGTGCTGCACCCAAAGCCAGTGGACTGTAGGTATTGCAACCCCCAGGAGCTGGGTTTAGTTCCTTAGGGCTCGTTTAGTTCGTTCATCTTTTCTGTTCCTCTCGAGCAACACTTCTGCATGGGTCTGTGTTCGGTGTCACGGCTCTCCCGCCTGCCAAATGACTCTGTCTCTTCTCTTCCCCACAAAATATCTGTTATCCAAAAAATCTTTGTCCTAAGTAGATCCCTACAGTGGTCAGGCCTTCAGGTACCAAATTCCCAACGTTTGGAGGCTAAGCTTTGTCCCAAACTGTTGTGCTGACAACACCCAGGCCTGGAGATTCAGCACTGAGGGGAGGAGCTGGTCCTCTCCTGCAGGTGATGAAAGATGCACTAAAAATTGCACATCCTAAAAATATCTGTGGAATTCATGTCATGAATCTGTGCTGGCCATGGACGAACATGGATGTCACGTTCCTGGTCCTGTAGCGTCACCCTTAGTCCCAATCCTTCCAGCAGAGCACTGTGAACTCGTTTAAACTGGGATTTACTAAACTCGCTGGATAGTTTTAGTCACCAGGGCCTGGCACCACGGTGCAAAATGAGTTCAAACCTCCCCACAAACCCCAAAACCAGGAGAGCAACGTGTTCTACCGTGGGAAGAGGTGCCAGGCTGTGGCTGGAGTAGGTCAGGAGGTCCCATAATCGTGTGTTGTATTTCAAAGCTCACATCTCTGTACTGTATTTAACTGCCTGAAGCTTTAAACGAAGCTTAACAGAAACAAAGCCTGTCTTAAGATTAGCGCATTAAAGGCCTTGCTCTAACTGTGTTACAAATAGTGCTAAAATCTGTCTGTACTGTACATAAACTCCACCAGAGTCTGCTTCAAAGGAGCAGAACAGAATAACTTTATTGTCTAAACTCAGTTTTGTAAGTCAGCTCTTTCTTTATTATTGTTTTATTTTTCCTGGAAGCAGCACCTCTGTCATAGTCAAGAGTTCACGTTCCACTCTGTGGCCTTTTTAGGAAGGAAGAGGGGAAGGGTTTAGGATGGGAATTGCAGGGGCAGGAACAGCCTTTCAGAGCTAAAGTTGAGGAAAAATCCATTAAAAAACCAAGTTTAGGCTGGTCAGTCCTGTCCCCACAGGGCTGCAAGGAGATGCACTCAGACCCAAGGCAGAGCTGCTGGGAGTTTCCGAATTATCAGATCCTTTGGGAATCTCACAGGGCAAAACTCCCATCAGGATTTCTGGGGAAAGGCAGGGAAAATCCATCATTCTGTCAAGTTCCAGCAGGAAAGTTGAGGACACAGAATGAAGGCTTTGGGAGCTGCCTTTCCTCCTTCCTCCTCCTCCTCAGCGGGCTCTGGGAAGAGCAGCAGAGCTGGGAGACCCCAAACCTGCTCCCCACCACAGCCAGGCTCTGGTGAGCCCAAAAAATCCCCTTTGTGGTGTGGGATCCGCCAGGCCAATTCCAAATCCATCCCTTGGAGTCTCTGCAGAGTGGGAGGCTCTGCCTCAGGTTGTTGGAGCGCTGATAAAGGAGGGATCTCTTTTCCTTATGGAAACCTGAAGCAATAGAACTTTATTTTCTGTGTTGTTTGGAAAACCACAAAGCCTTTAAACCAGAACTTGCTGCTAAAATATCAAAACCAGATGCAGTGGCAGCGTTTCAGATGTCGCTGTCTTCACGAAATGTAGCCCAAAAGTGCTGGCAGAGGATTGGAAGCAACAAAACAAAGTTGCTGACATTGGTGGAGGGTCGGAATTTGTGATTTTTTTGAGATACTCAGAACGGAGCCATCCAGGGCAAGGAAGAGGCAAAGTTGCTCCTTCCTGAATCAGGCAGGGATTGAGAGGCTGACACAAAGAAGTTCTGAGAGGTGAAAACCAAAAGCTTCTGGAATATTCCAACCCTAAATTTGGATTATATTTAGGAATTGATCCCAGGAGAGCATCCCTGACTTCCCAACCCACAGCTGTTGGGAGCCAGGGAATTCCACTGGGGTTTGTGCATCCAGTTCATGTTTTTATTTGGGAGTTGGTCACAAAAAGGCTTTCCTTGGCTCAGGGCAGTGGTCAAACCCCACCTGGGAGGTGCTGCTGGTGCTCCAGAGCTCCCACTGTGGCATCCCAAAGCTTCCAAGAGCTTTCCAAGGACACCTGGGCAAAGATATTCCTCACAGGAAGAGGCTTCTTCACCCGCCCATTTCTCTGCAATCCCAAAGAAGGCACCTAAAGCAGATTTGGGGCCAAGGAGGAGCCTTGGACCCCCCAATCCCATCTTTTTTTGGGGATGCTATAATGAAATTTCCCTTTCCAACAGCGATTTCAGATTTGTCTCCTGAACATGGGTGGGAAGAGGAGTGGGAAGATGATTCCCCCGGTGGGGTTTGCTGTGGTGCCCCAGGGAATTCCCCCAGTGCCATCCGTGTCCCAAAGAGTCACAATTCCCAATTTTTGAGCTGCTTTGAGGCCGTTTTTGTCCCTGTGCTGGAGCAGGGAGGAATTTGGGGTCACTCATTGCTCCCCTCACTTGGGCTGGGCACTCCCAGCTCGCCCTGGTCAGGAGAGGGGACTCGGAGGCTCTTCCCACCCCTTGGGAATGATGCAAAGATTGGGACTTAGGAGTGAGAGATCCCTCGGGATGGGCAATGATCGCCAGGATCAAGTCCAGCAATTTCACCTTGGAGTTCATCTTGGCTCTATTTTTTCAGTCTCACAAAGGGATTTTCTCTCGGGGGCGGGGAGGGGCTTCTCTGGGAAGGTTTGCATGAGTCTCGTGAGTTGTTTGCACTTTAGACGTTTTTGTGCCATTATAAATTTGCATTGTTTGTATTTATAATTTAAAGAGACCTAGAAAAGGGAAAAGGGAGAGAGTTTGGGGGGTTTTTTTGGGGGGGGGAGTGGGTTTGTTTTGGTTTTTGGGGGGTTTTTTGCTGAGTACTGGAATAAACAGTGAGCATATCTGGTATATGTCCTTATTTATTGTTTCCATGCCATTTGTAAAGCTCCGTCTGTTCATATAAAGGTTATTTGAAACATATCATGGCGAGGGGAGAGAGGCAAGTTATTTTCTTTGCTTATTTTTATAATTAAAGATGCATAACGTAATGAGGCCTACGTTGGAATTTCTTCTGCAATGAAATAAAAAGTCAAATGTGAGGGGTTTTGGTGTCCGAGTCTTTATTGGGCTGTTGATGCCAGCAGAATAAAAATGTGGGATTTTCCTTGGACTTAGCAGCAGAGCTCTGCCTTCTCCTCTGGCTGTTTAATAAATCCTGTGGCCGTGGCCTGGCCTGGTAATTGCATTTTATTCGCTCTTCTAATTAAGGCAGAATCACTCTTTAATGAATGCAGCTGCAACGCCACCACAGGGAAATAAAACACCTGGGTTCTGGATTTTCGTGTGCATTTTATCCAGTCAGGAAATCTCAGATTTGCACTGGAACATCAAAATAAATTTAATAATCAGCAGAGGAAAAGTGGGAGCTTGACTCCGACTCTGCTCCAAAAGCTGCTGAGAAGTTTAAAAAATCATTTTCCCATCACATGAGAGTGTAAGGATAAATATTAGGAATTGAAGAGGATTAATAAAAGATTTCTTGCCCTAAAATCGTGAAAAGGTTTGGATTGGAAGGACCTAAAAGCTGAACACAGCCCACCCCCTGCACTATTGGTGTTGCTGCTTTACTATTATTATAATTGTTATTATCATCATCATCATTATTATAATTACCATTTTCATTATTATCATCATCATCATTCACATAATTGCATAATTGATATTAATAGTATTAATTTAATTATTAATATAACTAAAATAAGATTTAAATTAATTCTAATTTATTCTAATATATCATTATTATAATTATTATAATTATTATAATTATTGACACCATTGGAAATTCCCTTGGACACTTCCACCTGGAGCTCCCCACCGTGACAATATCCCAGAGTTTCAACAACTTTGTTAAGATTTTACAATAAAATTTAGGTCAGTGCTGCTAATGGAGGAAGCTGAATTCCCAAAAAAAGCTGGAGAAGAGGGGTTGGATCAACCTAGGCTCTGTGGTGGAGAAACTGGGAGGAAAATCATCCTGGAAAAGGAAATTTTGGCTCAGCAATGAAGAAAATTGTGCTAGAAAAGGAAATCTGGGCTTGATAATGAAGAAAAGAGCCCTGGAAAAGGAAATTTTGGCTTGGTGACAAAGAAAAAGATCCTGGAAAAGGAAATTTCAGCTCAGTAACAAAAAAAATCCTGGAAAAGGAAATTTAGGCTTTATGATGAAGAAAAGAGTCCTGGAAAAGGAAATCTGGGCTCAGTGATGACGGAGAGCTCGGGAAGCATCAAAATCCTGTTTGATTTTCCTCAAAAAACCCCCAGGAGTTTCATTTGGCCAAGATCCAAAGGATTGACTGGATGTTCTTGTCTTGTCCATGGGGTTTTTTCTGTTTCATGAGGAAACAAAGGGAAAACCAATTCCGATTTTCCTGGTCCTCACCCTTCCTGCCAGCTTTGGGAGGGAGGGAAGGAGAGAGGAGTGGGATCCCCGACACTTCCAAAAGGCTGGGGATGAAATGCAGGGCCAGAATTCCTTTCCTGCCTCCCAGGAACCGGGAAAAATAAAAAGCAGTGGGAAAAAAACTCCCACAGAAATGAGGGACAAAAAAAAACTCCTGCAGAAATTAAGGATATTGTCTTTGCTGCCGTGATTCAGCTGCTCCGGGCGGGAATACGGAAGGAGTTCAAAAAATAAAAGAAGGGGAGTTGCTAAAAGTAGAAATCAAAGCTTAAATCACCTGGATCTGAATGTGATTCCCATTGGGAGAGCTCAGATGGGTGAGGAGAAGAGGGAAAGGCAGCAGAAATGCAGAGGGATGAAGATTTGGCCAGGGAATTCTCAGGACCGTGAGATTTTGATGTATTTTTATCAATTTCAATGTAAAGCAGTGACCAAAAATAAATCTGAGGGATTGAGGGGACGACAGGGCTGGAAATCCCTAAAAACCACAGAACTATGGAATGGGTTGGGTTGGAAGGGATCAGATGCTCCAGTTCCAAACCTGCCATGTTCCCGGGTGGATCAGAGGGAGGATTCCCTGCTTCCAGACTCACAAAAAGTCACTTTTCCCAATAAATCTGCCTTTTCCAAGGAGCCAGCCCTTCCTCAGTGCATAAAGCCGGATTTCCAAAGGCTTTTCCCCCAAAAAAAGCCAAAATCTGTGTTGGAAAGAACGCCAGAGAGGTTTTCTGTGACCCCCCTCAGATCCAAGCAGAGAGGTTGGAGACCCTCAGGCACAAAATACCTGGGAGAGACGCGGGAATTTTATTCCAGGAGCAGTGGGGAAAACCAGTAAAGCCAGGATGAGCTCAGGGGGGGTTGGCATTCCTTCCACACAGGTGGAGCTGTTTTTGTTTTCCCTCTTTGACTTTGATTTTTAAGCTGAGTGAAAGTCCAGGATATCCCTGATTGTGGTTCCAAAGGATGGTCCCTGTTTCCTGTGCATCCCTGTTTCCCCCTCCAACCTTTCCCCTGCTCCAGATGGAATCTTCATGGCCAAAAAACCAAACTGGTCATGGTTATTTAGAGGGGAAAACCATTTGATGGAGATTTCTCATCCCTGTCTGCTTGAACTGGGAGAAAATTCCTCTTGATTCTGTTGCTTTTCCTTCAGGGTTATTTTCCCTTCAGGCTTGGAGGGTTTTGTGCAGGGAAAACAAATCCTTGCTCCTCTCTGGATGGGCTGTTTGGTTTGGAGGAGCCCAGCAGCTCCAGAAAATCCTCAGCCTTGCCCAAATCCCAGCAGGATCCTGGGATCCTCTGCTCTCCAGAGGGAATTCAGTGTTGGATCCAGCAGGAAGAGCCCAACCGTTTATTTTTATTCTGATAATTAATCCTGGAAGGTTTTTGGAGACTTAAAACAAATAATAATTTCCTGAGCTGTTGTTTGCTTCATGCATGTTCCTTGGAGCCACTTCCGTGATTTCCATGGGAATGAGGTGCCGGGCTGTGGGATGGAGCCCACATTCCTGGTTAATTCTCTGGGAAAGGGCCCTTGGATCTTTTCCTAAAGGCACCATCCCAGAAAACCACGGACACGAAAATCTTGGCAGGGGGATTGGAATGGGATGAGATTTAGGGCCCAGTCCAACCTAAGCCATCCCAGAATTCAATAAAAACAAATATAAATGAATAATATAAATAAAATAATATAAAATATTATATAATATGAAAAATTTTATAAAATGTATTTAATAAAAACGATATAATAATAAAATATAAATATATAAAAATAATATAAATATTATGAATAAAACCATAATTCCATAACAATAATAACAAAAAATATTAAATAAACATGAGCAATTGGAGAAGAATGTAGATGTCTTTTGGGATTCATATTCTTCCATCTTGTGTGATCCCAGGTTCCCGTTTGCTCCCGCCGGGATCCCCCGATCTTTCCTGTGCCTGTGTCACAGGCGGATCCCAGCCGGGAATCCGGCAGGGAGGGGCGGGGGTGGTTTGGGGCAGAGCCCCGCCNGGGATTCCAGCGGGGAGTAGCAGGAATGGTTTGGGGCAGATCCCAGCCGGGAATCCAGCGGGAATGGTTTGGGGCAGATTCCAGCTGGGATTCCAGCAGGGAGGACCGGGAATGGGTTGGGGCAGATCCCAGCCGGGATTCCAGCAGGGAGGAGCGGGAATGGTTTGGGCACAGCCTGGGACTCCGCCGCCCCCCGGCTGCCCCAGTCCTGCTACTGGGGTGCCTCTGGGCACCGAGACACCAAAGCTGGGCCAGGAACTGCCCCAAAACAGGATTTGGGGCACCCAAAACTGAGCCAGCAAAGCATCGCAGGATCCACATCCCCATCCAAGCCTTTCCTCATCCTCTCCCAAAAACCGCGCCCCGGGATCACCAAAATCTACATTTCAGAGCAAACAGCAACCGAGGGTTCATTTCATCAACGCCACCCCAAAATCCAGGGGGATAATTGGATTTTCTGGAGTTTCTGCTCCCCCCGGGATGCTCCGTTGTGTTCCCGGCCGGATCCAGGAGCCGGGCACAGCCTGACCTCACCCCGGGGCTGCTGGCACAGCTCTAAGGACAGATCTCAGCAGAGATTATCGGCATTAATGGCAGGCAGCTGCTCCGGCAGGAGGATTTTAAACAAAAAAAAAGAAACTTTGGGGTATTTTTTAAATCCTTTTAAGCTGCTCTGCCCTCCACGCCCCTCGGACCGTGGCGCGCCCCGTTTGTCACCCTGCAGGGTCCCTCTCCCACCTGGAAGGGCCGGGACGCTGCTCCAGCCCTTCCCCATCCCAAAGGGAGCGGGGGAAGTTTGTGGGGCTGGGAGAGATTTCCCAACCCTTGGGCACTCCCAGGGATCCAGGGGCAGCCACAGCTTCACCTCCGGAGTGAAGGGTGTGCAGATGTCTCAGAATTGCTGCCTGTGGGGTGTTGGTGCCTCTAAACTCCAAAATGGGAAAAATTTCTAAAATTAGGGGAGGGGAAAATCCTATGGGAGTGTGCCCATAATCCCTGTTATTCCCTGTGTGACAGAGTCAGCAATGGGTGCAAACTCTTGGATTTGGGTTTTTCCAACAATTGGAGTTTGGGCAGTGCTGCAGCCTGAGGGAATTTCATCCACCTGGGACAGTCCTGGTTTGGAATTCTTGGGATGCTCCAGTGCTCCCAGCCATCCCCGACCTGGGGATAATTTTCTGACCCTCACGGAGGAGTTTCCAGCCCTGGACAGGCACAGCTCATCCCCTGGGGTCTGAAGTAGCCTCTTCCTCTTGGCAGCCTTTGGAAAATCCCAGCTCCCCCTCAGAGACGTGGCTTTCACCAGGATTTTGAAATTTTATTTAAATTCAACTCCTGGGCTGCTCGGGGTGGCCTCCAGCGACCTCGGACCTCTCCCAGCCCAGCCCGGGAAGTTTCTCGCGGCCTCTTGATGGATTTGAAGGATGCGAGAGGCACAAATAGGAAATCTCGGCCGGGCAATAGCCAAAAATTCCTGAGGCATTTCCCCTGCCCTGGGAATTCAGGGTTTGCATCTCAGCGTGGGATGACATCACAGAGACAAAAATGAAGCAACTCTGGGTTTAGGAGTTTATTTAATCCAGAGATTTTCAGTTACGTTTTCAGACCAGAATCCAAGGGATCTTTTCTCAATCTAAATAAAGCTCCCATTAAAAAAAAAAAAAAAAAAAAAAAAAGCCGCAAACCAAAGCCCAAACTCAACAGATGTGGCCAGAGTAGAGTTCCAGAGCAGGAAGCAAATCCCAGCACTTCTGCCATGGCCTTGAAATCCCAGAATCATGGAATTCTGGAACAGTTTGGCTCGGAAGGGACCTAAAAGTCCATCCAGTGTCACTCCTGCCATGGGCAGGGACACCTCCCACTGTCCCAGGTGGCTCCAAGCCCTGTCCAGTCTGGCCTTGGACACTCCCAAGGATGGGAAAATTCTCTGGGAATCCCACCCCGGCCTCTCCTCGCCATCTGAGTGGGTAGAGCTGTGCCTTTCCCACCATGAGTTCGGGATGTTCCAAGCGTTATCCCTCCGGGAATTTCCGGGAGACGCGGACGAGGATGGAAGAGCCCCGCGCTTGTCTCCTGTAGGGTTGAGCTTGGCCCTGCCGGGTTAAGCGCTCCAGGGTTTTTATCCCGGTTTTTTTTCCCCCAGGAGCTCAGCACGGCTCTTGTGCCATCTGCTGACCGCCGGCTCCGTGTTCCCACAGACCCGGAGCCTCCCCGCTCCTCCTCGGGCATCCCCCGGTTCCTCCCTTCCCTCAGCTCCCGCCCAGCCCCGACCCGAATTATTCACGAGGCTTCACCGAAATAATCCTGTTTCAAAATAACTCACAGCACTTTTAACCTCGTCTGGATTTTATCTCTCGTGACACAACAAAGCCCCAAAAATCAGCAATTCCTGCTCGCGGCCGTCACTGCGCCGCTGCTCTTTAACCGCGGGGCTGGAGGGCAAGGAGGGGATTTTTCCACCTTTCCCCTCCTCAGTTTTGGGAAATTGGAGGAGAAGCAGAGCTGCAGGTCCCGGCTGGCCAAGCAGAGGGCACTGCTGGCTCATGATTCGAGCCAGGGCTCTGCGCGGGGGCTTGAGGCCATCCCAAAGTCCGGGCACAGAAAATCTCTGCCGGGAGCAGAAATCGCAGGAGCAGCAGCTGAGAAACCCTGTGTCCCCTTCCTCCTCCTGATTCCAACAGGTCCTAAAAAATCCAGGAATAATGAGTTTAAAAATGGGGATAACACCCAGTAGAATAGAGCAGTGATGGAGAGCACTGGGGAAGTGCTCAAAATGGAAAAATTAGGGGGGAAAAGAGATTAAATGGACACAGGAGATCAGAGCCTGGCCGGTTTGGGGTTCATAGCGATGTCCTGACACTCAGCAGGGCAGGGAAGTGGCCCCACCCCACAGTTACAGAGCAGATTCTCCATGAAAATGCATTAAAGTTTCCTATTTTTATCCCATGGATTCTGAAATGAAAGCTTTTTTTTCTACTTTCCCCCCCTTGATGATTATTAGAAAGCCCTGGGGAGGGAATCTCCTTCCCTTCATCCCCCTGCAGTTCGTTCTCACTCCCATTTTTTCCACTTTTATTTTGCTGATGGAAAAGGACAGAAAGCAGCTGGGAAGAAGCAGAGGATGTAGAAAACCCTGTCAAGTTTAATTCCAGCTCTACCAGAGCATCTCCGAACTCCTCGGAGGTGCTCATGCACAGCTCTGTGCTTGCAGCTCCCTGTGCATCCACCTCGCTCATGACTCCCTTCATTCCCATTACATTCCTAACATTCCCAGTGTCAATATTCCCATTATTCCCTCACTCTCTACTGCTTAAAGCCCAAAATCTGGCAGGACTGAAGTGCTAGAGGCGTGTTGGGTCTCCTGATGGGCGGGTTCGAGTTTCCAGGGCTTCGGATGCTCCTCCGCCGTCGCAGCTCCTGATGCATCTCCGCGATAGCTCCCGAAATCGGATACTCGGGGAGCTGCGATTGTGCGGCTGCCATGGAAATCCTCCCGTTCCATCCCGAAAGCGGCTCTCTCCTGCTTTCACCTAACCTGGTTAGAAAGAGGAGTAATGGCCCTGGAGAGCCCTAACAGGATTAAACCCCACACCAAAGGGAGCCGGTGATTTATGGGCGCTTCTGACGGATCCTATCAGCCCAGAAATTCCCCGGGGGCAGCTCCCTGCTGAAATACTCCAGCCCAGAGCTTTGGAAAGCACTTGGGAAGGGTCTGAGCCCCCCGGGAAGGGTCTGAACCCTC
The DNA here is from genome assembly GCA_013397295.1 of Polioptila caerulea. Taxonomy (NCBI): domain Eukaryota; kingdom Metazoa; phylum Chordata; class Aves; order Passeriformes; family Certhiidae; genus Polioptila; species Polioptila caerulea. The sequence continues at coordinate 37,639 of VYXF01006942.1, forward strand.
CGGGATGGCATTGGGGGAGGGTTTGAGCCCCCCGGGAAGGGTCTGATCTCTCCGGGATGGCACTTGGGAAGGGTTTGAGCCCTCCTGGATGACACTTGGGAAGGGTCTAAGCCCCCCGGGAAGGGTTTGAGCCCTCCTGGATGGCATTTGGGGAGGGTTTGAGCCCCCCGGGAAGGGTCTGATCTCTCCAGGATGGCACTTGGGGAGGGTCTGATCCCTCTTGGGAAGGGTCTGAGCCCCCTGGGAAGGGTCTGAGCCTTCCTGGATGGCACTTGGGAAGGGTCTGAGCCCTCTTGGGAAGGGTTTGAGCCCTCCTGGATG
>VYXF01006942.1:71128-81377 GCA_013397295.1 Polioptila caerulea
CCCAGAACTCAGGACAGGCGTGGGGACAGGGACACTGCTCAGCTGTGGGGTCAGGCCTGGTGGCACAGCCCCCAGAGTGACCCCAGGCCAGCCCTGACCTCCCCTTCCCCACCCAAACCCCTTCCCCTCAGCTGTCCAGTGCCCCAGGACTCAGCACAGTGAGGGGACAGCCCAGAGCTCACTTCCTAATGAACTCCTCTCCTCAGGCTTAATGAATGACCCTTTTCTTCTAACGAATCCCTCTCCTCAGGGTTAATTAATGACCCACTAGTTCTAATAAACCCCTCTCCTCAGGACTAATTAATGGCCCCTCAGCTCTCAGCATTAAGCCAGACTGCTCAGGACCCTCAGTGCACAAACACAGACCCGACAGTGATGAGGGTGGGAAGGTGAAGTCACACATGAGCATCACCTGGGGGTGTCACACACCCTCTCCAGCCTCACTGGCTGGAGTAACTTCCACTGACTTACAAGCCAATTAAAGTAATTAATTTAATTGGGGTATGATTAAAAGGATTTGATAGACTGGAGGTTTCTCCTTCAGAGATTCCCAGCTCTGGGCCCGCCCAGGAGCACAACCCAGTGACCCTGAGGAGCTGGCAGGTCACAGCATTGTCATTTGAGCTGCATTTTCCTGGTAATCCTCATTTTCCCGAGGCTTTCCCCTGCCACTCCACCTCCCCAGGAATCTCAAGTCCCTCCGTGTGCTCCCCAACCCTGAGCTCAGCTTGGTGAGCCCAAAGCTTCAGGAAAACCAGAAGCACTGCCCCAAGGAGCAGTGGAGTGGTGACAGCAAAGGTGACACCAGTAACGGGGACACCTTCCCTGGAAGGTCACAGTGCACCACAGGGATCCAGGGAAAAATTCCTCCTGGCTGCTCTCTCCCTCTTCTTGAGGGACAGCAGAACGAGGCCTCTGGGCTTGGTGGCTTTGGAGGTCTCCGAGCTGGGGGCCCTGGATTTCTTCCTACTCTTCCCAAGGGACAGAGGGAGAAGAGCCAGGAGGGATTTATCCCTGGATTCATCTGGGCAAGGGCACTGAGGGCCCTGGGTGTCCCAGGCCCTGGGTGTCCCAGTGGGAGCAGCACTTCCCAGAATCCCAGGAATTACCTTCAGCAGGATTCATCACGGCGTCGTGCAGCAGCGTGGCCACACTCCCAGCGATGCCTGCAAGGCAAGAGCAGCCATGAGAAAACAAAACCCAGCTCAGAGGGCAGGGCTTGCCCTGGCACTGCTATCCAGGGAGATCTCACCCATGGGAATCCATCCACGGGGGAATTCATCCATGGGGATACCATTCATAGGGGCATCCATCCATGGGGGAATCCATGCCTGGGGGAATCCATCCCTGGGGATACCATCCCTGGGGATATCCATCCCTGGGGATACCATCCCTGGGGATATCCATCCCTGGGGATACCATCCCTGGGGATATCCATCCCTGGGGATACCATCCCTGGGGATATCCATCCCTGGGGATACCATCCCTGGGGATATCCATCCCTGGGGATACCATCCCTGGGGATATCCATCCCTGGGGATACCATCCCTGGGGATATCCATCCCTGGGGATACCATCCCTGGGGATATCCATCCCTGGGGATACCATCCCTGGGGATATCCATCCCTGGGGATACCATCCCTGGGGATATCCATCCCTGGGGATACCATCCCTGGGGATATCCATCCCTGGGGATACCATCCCTGGGGATATCCATCCCTGGGGATACCATCCCTGGGGATATCCATCCCTGGGGATACCATCCCTGGGGATATCCATCCCTGGGGATACCATCCCTGGGGATATCCATCCCTGGGGGAATCCATCCATGGGAATCCATCCATGGGGATACCATCCATAGAGGAATCCATCCATGGGGGAACTCCATCCACGCTGAGGGAGCATCCAGGTCCCACAGCAAAGATTCCCAGGGCAGGACACCCATCCTGAGGGAACCCTGGACCCGCTCCCAGGCCCCACCTTTGCTCTCCCCAACAACTCCCAGGGTTCTGTCCCCCCCAGACACCCACGGCGCCGGGCTGAGCCATGAGCAATGTTTACCCTCCCCTCAGCACATCCCTAATTAGGGATTTTCATCCCTTTACTCACTCAGCCTGGTTTCCAACCCTCGCTGCCCAGGTTGTGCCAAACCCGGCCAGCCCTGACCCATCCCACGCTCGGCTCTGGGATGAGGCTCTCCAGCCACTCCTTCCCCTTTGATGTTGGTTCCCATCTCCAATTCCCTCTTGCCCAAATGCCTTTTGGTCATTTCTCATGAAGCCACAGCTCTGGTTTTCCTGCTGGCACCTGTAGCTACTTGAAAGGCAAGCACAGGAATGTGTTCCCAGCACAGAGCAGCAAGGAGAAGGGATTTTATTCCCCTCACTGAGTTCAGTGATGGCAGATTCCTGCCAGCACATCCCAGCAAAATCACAGGAATCTCCAGCACAAACCCTTTGGCAAAGCCCTGGCTGCTCAATTCCAGGGTTTCTGCTGCTATTGCTGGGTTTTAAAATGAAATATTCCTGTTCAAAATTNTGGGGGATCCATCCATGGGGGATCCATCCATGGGGGAATCCATCCCTGGGGGAATTCCATCCATGGGGGGAATCCTATCCATAGAGGAATCCATCCATGGGGGAACTCCATCCACGCTGAGGGAGCATCCAGGTCCCACAGCAAAGATTCCCAGGGCAGGACACCCATCCTGAGGGAACCCTGGACCCGCTCCCAGGCCCCACCTTTGCTCTCCCCAACAACTCCCAGGGTTCTGTCCCCCCCAGACACCCACGGCGCCGGGCTGAGCCATGAGCAATGTTTACCCTCCCCTCAGCACAGCCCTAATTAGGGATTTTCATCCCTTCACTCACTCAGCCTGGTTTCCAACCTCGCTGCCCAGGTTGTGCCAAACCCAGCCAGCCCTGACCCATCCCACGCTCGGCTCTGGGATGAGGCTCTCCAGCCACTCCTTCCCCTTTGATGTTGGTTCCCATCTCCAATTCCCTCTTGCCCAAATGACTTTTGGTCATTTCTCATGAAGCCACAGCTCTGGTTTTCCTGCTGGCACCTGTAGCTACTTGAAAGGCAAGCACAGGAATGTGTTCCCAGCACAGAGCAGCAAGGAGAAGGGATTTTATTCCCCTCACTGAGTTCAGTGATGGCAGATTCCTGCCAGCACATCCCAGCAAAATCACAGGAATCTCCAGCACAAACCCTTTGGCAAAGCCCTGGCTGCTCAATTCCAGGGTTTCTGCTGCTATTGCTGGGTTTTAAAGTGAAATATTCCTGCTCAAAATTAAAGCACACAGAGAATGGAGTGCACTCCATGCTCCCAGGGACACCTGAATTCAAACCTCCAGAGGCTGAGGTGATGCCTTCAATGTAAGATTACACCTTTAGGTGATACCTTCAAAGGTGGGACTTGATCCTGAAGATATTTCCCAACTTTAAGAATTCCATGGTCATACAGGAACAGTGCAGCTGCACCTGAACATGTTTCCCCCACTAAATTGATGATTTGTGCTGGAATAATTTGAGATTAAATAAGACTTTAGATTGGGAGGGGCACCAGGCTGAGTAAGAAGCAAGCAAGGGACAGGTTGATAACCCCAAATGGGTTTTTTTCTTTTAGGGAAAAACCTCAAAAAATACCATTGGCCAAGTGGCTGTTTCCTCCTGGCTGGAAAATATCACTGAGAGACTTTTTCATTTTCTCGTAGCAGGCAAAGTACAAGGCGTGGGCAGGGCCAGCCCCCAGCATGGTGACATTAACCCCACGTAAAGGCCTCCAGAGCCCCTCAGTCAGCACCATCTTCTTGAGAGCTTCGTACACGCTCCTGTACTGGGCTTTGGGGTCTGGCTGCAAGCTCTGCATCCGTGTCTGCAACAAAGCACACGAGGGAGAGGCCTTGGTTACCCACCTGATGCAACAAACCCCAGGGTTCAGAGCCACCACAATTCCGAGATCACTGAGGGGTCACTTCAGCCCCTGGATGCCCATTATTTATCCTGATTTTTCACTAATTCTGCTGGATAGAGTCCACACTCCCACTGCGACACCCAGGCTGCTCCTGGAGGGAAATGCAACCTCTGCTCTGCTTTATCCACGGAAAGCCCAAGGAATGATGCTGCTCCAAAGGCTGGGTGAAGAAATCCAAGAACAGTTGTAATTTTCTCCTGCTTTCAACACCCTGACTCTGCCTCAGCTTGTCCCTCCTGCAGTTGCCCAGCAGCTTGGGACAGTTCCTAGAAGGGCGAGCTAGGATAGTTGGGAACAGGCAGGAATTCCCCCACAAGGAGAAAATGCAGAGCCAGGGTCCCCCAGTGGCTCTGGGAGGTTCCTTGTCCCTGTTTTCCCCTCAGCTCCCAGAGGTTTCCTCCCCTGAGGGTCTGGCCAGTGAATTCCAGCTGCATTTCTATCCCTCAGGTTTTTTTCTCCCACAGATTTTAAGCCAGCTGGGCTTCTGGCATCCAAACCTGCTCCAAACCTGTCACCACTTCATTACACAACTTTCCCCTCAGGAAAATTACTTGGAGCTTGTTCCAGGGCTCTGCCGACAATGCCATCACACAGCAGGGCTCAAAGGCCTGAAGGTGACAATGACAACGTGTGAGGGGTCCCAGGACCCCAACCAGCACTGGTAAAGCTCCAACCCCCACAGTCACCACAGGAAGATCATCCCAGGAAATCCTGAGCAGCAAAATGCCCACCAATCCTTCCTGTCCTCCACGTGGAAAAGGTTAAACACTGGGACAGGTCATGGAGTCACATCCCTGGAGATGTCCAAGGCNTGATCCTTCCTGTCCTCCAGTGTTTAACCTGGGACAGGTCATGGAGTCACATCCCTGGAGATGTCCAAGGCAGGCCTGGACGTGGCACTCAGTGCCCTGGGCTGCTGACAAGGTGGGGATGGGGCACAGCTTGGCCTGGAGGGCCTTGGAAGGCTTTTCCAACCTCAGTAACTTTTCGATTCTGCAATTCCAGTCCATGACACCAAAACCAGCCCGGAGGGATACGGCCCTTGGAGCAGCCTCGGCCTCGAAACACAAACACGGCCCTGGGAAAGGGGTGCTCAGCAACCTCTGGAATTAAAGCTTTTCCAAGCTTTTCTCTTTTTCCAAAGAGAAGTGTGGGTAGAACAGGACGGATTCTCCATCCTCAGCAAGATCCCTCCTGGCTCGCCAAGCCCTTCATTCATTAGCCAGGAGGCCCTGCAGCAGCTCAGCCTTCAGTCCATAAAAACCTTTAAGGTTTGAACCTTGGAGCCCCCAAACCCCAAAACACTTCCACACCCCCTCTGTGAGCCCAAGGAAGAGACGAGAGCTCAGCTCAGGACTTTCACCTGGAATAACAAAAACAAGCTGGGTTTATTCAAGTCTAGGCCAACCAAGTTATGGAATTTGTAGTAAATACTCTTTAAAAACCCTAAAAATCACTCAGGAATTCTTCGCAAGGAATTTCAGACTCCAGCATCAGCTGGCACTCGTGAAAGGCATCACCCTCCACCAGGGAATTTGGCAGCCACGTGCAAAGCTCCCTGTTCCACGGCACCACATTCCATGGGTGCTCCACACAGCACTGGAAACAAACCCAAAAACTCAGGAAAATCCTCCTGGGACAGCAGCAATGCACTGGATTCACTGGGAATTAAAAGCAGGTTTTAAATCCAGCTGTCAGGGGTCTTGCAACCCCTCGTGGTCTCTGCACCTTCCCATGCTGTGGATGCTGGTCAGGATTTCAGGATGCTCTGGTGAAAATCCCAGTTTCATCCCAGTTTCATCCCAGTTTATCCCTGGGAGCAGCAGGTGACATTTACAGGACCAATGTGTTTTTGGGAAGTAAAACCAAGGATTTCCATCATCCAGTTTTTCCCACTTTACCCCAGCAGTTCCCATGATGGAACAGAACCTCCTGTACCTGTCAGGACACATGAGGAAAATCAATTTATAGAGGGCCTGCTGCTCCAGCTTGGTCAGGAATAGGGCAGCTCTTCATGGAAAAGGGATGTAAGGTGGGTAAGGCTCTCACACAAGAATGGATAAACAGGATTTCTTCTTTTTTTTGGTGGATCTGAGCCACTCTGAAGGGGTTCAAAACTCACCCCACAGCCCAGAGGAGCCCACAGAGGCTGCAGTTTGCATCAGCCTGTGGGTAGAACAGGACTAACAGCCCAAGGACCAGATAAAACCAAGACTATCTACCTATAAAACCAGGGCCAGCTGCCCAAGGAATAACCAAAATCTGGGTAAAACAGGACTAACAGCCCAAGGACCAGATAAAATCAAGACTAACTGCCCAAGGAATAACCAAAACCCAGGTTTAACAGGACTAACTGCCCAAGGAAGAACCAAAATGAGGATTCAGGAGGACAACAGCCCATGGAATAACCAAAATGAGGATTCAGGAGGACAAACAGCCCATGGAATAACCAAAATGAGGATTTAGGAGGACAAAAAGCCCAAGGAATAACCAAAATGAGGATTCAGGAGGACAAACAGCCTATGGAAGAACCAAAATGAGGATTTTGGAGGACAACAGCCCACGGAATAACCAAAATGAGGATTCAGGAGGACAAACAGCCCATGGAATAACCAAATCCAGGATCTCCTGGGTGGCTGCTGCTGAGCCAGAGGCCTGGAGCTGGGAGCTGCAGTTTATCAGGGCTGGAGGAGATGATTTCCCAGAGCTGGGCAGTGCCCCCAGCTCCTCTCACCTATCTGAAGCCACCAAGCAGCTCCTGGAGCCTCACCCCTGATAAGCAGCCAAGAAATTCTCCTCCACCTCCTCCAATTAATCCCCATTGCATAAGGCAGCAGTGCAGGGCCAGCCACGAGCGCCCTGGTTGTCCTGGTTGCAGCTTGGGCAGGAAAAAAACACCACCACAAGTGGCAGGGTCAGGTTGAGGCAGTTCCCTGCTCCTTGCCCTGTGCTCTGTCCTGCTGGATGCAGTTTGGGAAGAGCCCCAGCCCTCCTGCATTACTCCAGTGTTGTTTTCTGGTGGTTTTTCACCCGGAATTGTTTTCCCAGCAGGAGTCAGGTCTCTGTTTTGCACATCCTGGCAGAGGGTCACTGGTTTGACACCCTACAAACACCCTCAGACCTCGTTTGCCTTTTGGTTTGGGTTTCTTTATTTATTTTCTCTGCTTTTCCCGGGTTCATGTGACAGAGGTTCACCAAGGGAACACAAAATGCTTTTAGCAGGGAATCAGTAGCATTTCTGCAGGGATCCAGCAGATCCTGCCAGCTGGGCAAGGCACGAGCCAGACTCAAGCTCTGAACCCCAGTTTTGAGTGGGTTCAGCTGGACCAGCCCCCAAATGAGCAGCACATTTGTGTCTGCAAATAACCCATGGCAGGGGGGCAAAGGGTCAGCCCAACAGGTTATCCAGGAATTCCCAACATCTCAAAACTCCCCCTCAGCTGGAACATGAGGAGCTGCTCCTCCTGGAGCAGCTGGAAATGGAGGGATGCCAAATCTCCCACCACCAAACCCAGCACCCCAAACACCAAATAACCCACAACTCAGATGTTCTGCTGTGCTTCCAGGAACTTTGTGACCAACAGGGAAGCTCCAAAGGCAGGCCAGGTTTTCATGGAAGAGGATTTTTTGTCCCTAGAGCCATTGGCACCCTCTGCAAGGAGGGAGGTGTCAGCCCTGCACACCTCCAGTTTCTCCCCCCAGCAAGTAATTAATCCCCAGGGGAGCAAAACTGCTCCTCACATCCCCAAGGGGAAGCCATCCTTTGTTTTCACAGCCTTTGGGAAAGCACCTCCGGCAGAAAAATCACCAAATGGATCAGGGAAGGAGGAGGAGGCTCCAGGGGAGCCCTCCAGAAACTCCTTTTCTGCTGCCATCAGGAGTCCTTGACACGCTGGTCCCACCAGATAATTTGGGGATGGATCAGGGCTCCCAGCACAGCTGTTTGCAGCAGCCACAAACAAAAACAAGCCTGAGAACTACGAGAAACACCCTCAGCAAAAACCAGCAAAAACCCAGCCCAGAGTGTCCAAACCACTGCTGCTGAGGGGGAGAGGCATAGGGAAAGTGCAGGTGGGGCTGGAGCTCAAGGTTAAAAAAAAAATAAATATTATTTATTATTCAATATTGGAAAATAACAGAGAGAAAAAGAGTGTAGGTTTAAACTGGATGTTGGGAAGGAATTCTTCCCTGTGCAGGAGATGGAATTCCCAGAGGAGCTGTGGCTGCCCCTGGATCCCTGGAAGGGTCCAAGGCCAGGTTGGAGCACCCTGGGAAGGTGGAAGGTGTCCCTGTCCATGGGGTGAGGGACTCTAAGGTCCCCTTCCCACCCAAACCATTCTGGGATTCTGTGACCCCACCAAGCTCAGGGGTTATGCAAGTGTCTGCAGCAAACAATTCCCCAAATTACGACATTTTTAGTTTCTCTTTGGGAGGAAATGACTCGCTGGAACCCAGACATTTCCCTCAGAGCAGGAGCTGCCCAGGTGCTCTTTCTGCACCTCCAGAAAAACCCAACCTCCTCCAGCCTGGAACTCTGACCCAGGAAGTCCCACTGAGAAAAAGCTTTGCTCATTTCTGTAGGAACATGGCCCCTCTCCCATGATAAAGTGAAACAGCTGAGTTGTTACTGGATTACACCCACTACAGAAAAAAAAAAAAAAAAAGCTCTTTAGGGATCAAAAAAATCCCTTTTTTGGGTCAGTTGTCACTCTCCCCACAGCAGACAGGTGGAACAGCAGCGAGTGCCCGGGGCAGGAGCAGATCCCAGCCTGCAGCTCGGGATTTCGTTCTGCCCCAGCACACAGAGCGACCTTGGCCGGGCTCCACCGGAGTTTTCCCGGAGCATTTTATCCGCTCCCAGCGCTTCGGCTGAGCGGGACTGGCACAGCCCCGGCCCCGGAACAGCCAGGGAAGTCAGAACTCCGGGAATTTCTCCTCCAAAACACCTCCCACTCCGGGAAAGTCGGGCACCACTTTCATTTCTCGCTCTGCTTTTCCCGCGGAGGAAATGCCCTCGTGAACAACCCCAGAATTCCGGAGGGACAACACCCACGGAGCTGCTCCGGCCATGACTGGGCACAAAACACCTCCTGTGCTTGTGCCAGCAGCTGGTGCCACGCTCAGAGCGGGCACGAACCCCACACCCACGGGGGACATCCCAAACCTGTGAGCCAGGTGCGGTACGGACACACAGAGGGAAAACAGGGCAAAAAAAAAAGTGGGAATATTTCCTTTGAGTGCTTATCACTCTGCCAGGACCTGCAAAAGCCAAGGCATTTCCTCTCCTCTGCTCTTTCTACTCTTTCAGGGAACCCTGCATGAAAAGGAGAAGGGATTGCAACATCTTGTGATTCATCCACACCAGCACTGAGGGAGCCTGGCTTTTCCCAGCTTTACAGCTTCTTTGGAAGGCCCCACAGCAGCAAACTGGCAGGGCAGAGGGAGGAAATATCCTTCAGGATGGTTCCCAGCACTCTGGAGACACTGGGAAGCCTTCCCTGAGCGTGCTCGAGCATCATCAGCTCCAAGATCCACCAGCCAGCCCCTCCTCAAACACCATGACCCCAACAAAGCCACGTCTGTGCCACTCACCCCACCCCGCTGCGGACACACCAGCCCATCCCAGCAGCTCTTCCCTCCCGTGCTGGGATTCCACCGCCCGGGCAGCTCCTGATCCCGTTCCAGGCCAGGAGGGCACTGGTGGCATCTCCCATTCCAGGGAGCAGCACTGGGATGTCACCTTTGCGCCAGCCCTTGTGCGGAGCTGCCGGGGGCTGCAGGACGGCTCCGGGGGGAGCAGAGCTCCAGAGCCGGCGTGGATTTGGGAGTGACACCTCGGGGACCTGCCCAGTGCCTTCCCTGTCCCAGGAACCTCAGGCATCCCGACATTCCATGGACGATTTCCCACACGTGCATCCCACTATTCCATGGACACTTCGCCCATCTGCATCCCAAGATTCCTTACACATCCCCAGCCTTCTTGTACCCCAACACCCCCTCCACACTCCCTCCCTCCTTGCACCCCAATCTCTTGCAGATTTTCCTCCCTTGCACCCTAAACTTGAGCTGGCATCCCTTACACCCCAACAATCCTCGAACCACCAGCACTGCTTTCACCCCAAAAACTGCTTACACACTTCCCCCTTTGCACCCCAATAGCTCCTTGCCCACCCTTTACACCTCCCCTCTTCTTGCACCCCCCTTCTGTTCTCTCCCCTCCCTGCACCCCAACAACCCCTTGCACACTGCTCTCTTGCATCCCAAAAAAAA
>VYXF01006943.1:5972-18762 GCA_013397295.1 Polioptila caerulea
AGGGCTGGAGAGGAGCAGGCAGGGCTGGAGAGGAGCATCCCTGCTCTGATCACATAGGGGATGTGCTCCTCTCTGCCTGGCTGGCTTTATTGAGCCCAGCTGCTGTGACACGGAGGCAGCAGCTCTAGACATGAGAAAGCAGCCAAACAGTCCCTTGCCTTCTGCTCCCTTTTGGGAGGCACCTCTCTGGCTCAAAGGCCACAGGGGTTTTATCTGTGCCAGGGCCTGTCCTCTCGTTCACTCACATGTCTCCAGGCCACCTGTGTTGCTGCTGCAGGGGCCACGTTAAGAGGGTAGCCCTGCATGTTCCTTTGCCACGTGTGCCAGGTTTGGCAGCTGCCAAAAGCCTGGAGGTGGAGGGAGCAGCAGTCTCAGGGCACTCCTGGGTTGTCCATGAAGACAAGACACAGGGGTTGCTCAGGTGAGTGACTTCCAGCCAGTCCACAGATGTGTTTTGGTGGGCCTCCACGGGCCTTGTCTCTGTGGGGCTGTGGTTCTGCTCTCCTTGCAGCTGTGTATTGCTTGAGTATTTCAAGGTTTATCTCGTTAGAAATTCTTCTTGCCTCATCCCAGTGATCAGGAAACTTCCCTGCCTGACCATCCAGGAGCCACTCTGGTCCTCACACTGACACCACCACAGGTCTGGTGATGATCCCGGGCTCGTCACCCACAATTCAAGGGGGTTGGGTTCTGCAGGTCTTCCTAAAACTGATGTTTGTCCTCCATAACACCCAAAATCAGCTCTGGAGCTGAGGGTGGACAAGGCTGTGGTAGCATTTTGGGAATTAAAAAATCCCATTTTTCTCCTCCCTCTAACATAAAATATTTTGCAGGGAGAGCAGCTGGTTTAGGAGGGTGAATTTGGCCGTGGTTTTCCTAAGGAACTAAAGGAAAGCCTCCAAGCCTTTCTGCTTCTGATTGCACAATTTTGGTGGCTGTTGAGTGATTTCAGCTTTCCCCACTTGTGGTGAACTGGTCCAAGAGGTGTAACTGAATTAAGCAGTGTGAGGGAGCAGCACTTTCCTTGCTTCTGCTGTGTTTGCCACTGAACTTGGTTTTTTTTCCCCATAAAATCTATTTTTTTGTGTTATGCTGAGCATGTGACCTTCCCCTCTGCCTTTGGTTAGCTCAGAGACCCTGTTCTGCTGCAGCCAATTCTGTGCCTGGCTCCTGCTCTGCTCACTGTGACAGAGGAACAGGATGCTCCCTAAAAATTCCCACTGGAAAAAATCCTGTCCTTGTCTGAGCCACACGTGGATCCAGCCTGCTGCAAGCTTTGCTGCTTAGAAACAGTGAAGGGAAGCCCCAGAAAAGCCTTGGAGGTGTGAGCTGTGTCCCAGGAGGTGACAATCTTGCTGGCATTGGATTGGGAATGCTTCAAAGCTCAGTGTTTCCAGCAAGGAGCAGCTTTGCTGTGGGTTTCAGCTTCTCCTGTGTCAGGCTCCTGTCCCTGCACATCTCCAGGCTGCTCTGGTGGCACTCGTGGTGCCTTCCAGGTGCTGAGGCTCTGAATGTGCCTGCTGTGTTTTCCTGGAAGAAGCCCCAAGCTCCAGGCGAGGTGCACAACGTGGGAAGCTGGGCACTGAGGCCAGTGCTGCTTTGTGAGGAGCCTTGAGTCTGGTCATGTGTGTGACCTCCAAAATGTCCTGCTAGAGCTGGAGTGTGAGGGCTTTGTGTTGCACAGGGGAGACTGGCACCCCTGCCCTGATGTTCAGCCTGCTTTGATGGATGGGATGGAAAGCTGGGAGTTCTCCAGGCACAGGAGTCCTGCCTCCTCTTCATCCGTTTGCCATTGCCTGTCTGTACCCCCTGAGCGGGTGTGAAAGTGGCAGTTCTGAGGTGTCTGTGTCTGTCCTGGCCCTTCCCACTGGCAACTGTGCTGTGGCCCTTTCTTGTGCTCCCTGGAGCTCCAGGACTGCTCCTGAGGGTGCTCAGCTCTCCCAGCTGGGGAAAACCCCTCATCTCAGTCCCTGTGCTGTGCCTGGGAAGGAGGGTTTGGAAGCACCTCTCCCCTCTCCCATCCCAGTTTAGGAGCTGAGGAATGCAAAGGGTGTTTGTTGTCCTTTCGCCCTGTTTGTCCTGCCAGGGAAATACTGAGCAGAACAAGTGAAATGGAATTGATGTTGGAAAGCTGCTGGTGAAACATCTGCAGGGCAGATTTACAGAGGGGAGATGTGCACTCAGTTAGGTTGTGGCCAGCCCTGAACAGGTCAGGAGACTGTTTCAGTATTCCAGTGAGTTTTTAGAATTACTGAAGGGATTTCAATGCCACCACAAGCATGATTAGATTTGGGAATGGGCTTTCCAGAGCACCTCCCTGATTATTTGTTGGCTTTGCTTGCAACACAGGAGCTCTGCAGCTCAGCCTGGAAAGCTTCACACTCATTGAGAACCACTGCAATTAATAGGTCATAAAATTGTGCAAGGAAGAGCCTCTCTGGTGCGTGCCAGTGTGGGGTGGGGTGTGTCACTGCTAGAAAAGTGAACTTGTGATTGACAAATAGCAATTAAATCCTCCTCCTCCTCGGTGGGGGCGAGGTGTGAGTGTTTGCCAGTGCCAGCCAGGACAAACCCCCTTGTGCTGCAGGCTGTGCCAGCTGTGCCAACTGTGCTGTGGCCCTGTTCTTTGGCAGGTTCTGTCCCTGGAGCTCAGACCTGCCGGGGTGCATGGCTGCCTGGGATGCCTCCTGCGTGCCAGCAGGGCTTATTTTGGCCACAGGAATGTCTATAAATAGCCCTGGGTCAGGGCTCCAGGCATTGTCCCCCACGGGTCCTCCATCCATCCCAGCCAGCCTTCAGCCCTTCCTTCTGGATGTGGGGGGCAGAGGGGACAGGCATCTCTCTGGAAACCCAGGGATGGTGTTTTTAACCCAATTATTTGCCTCCTTCCTGGCCTCCCTGGCTGCAGGCTGGCTCACTGCCCAGCTGTGTCAGGGAGCTGCTTTGTGGATGCCTCATGAGGTTTGGTCACCCCCTCCCAGACAGGTCTGACTGCAGAGGGAGAGGCTGGTTCAATTACCCATGTGTGTTTTAGAATGACTTACAGGAGACTCCACAGAAACACTCCATAAAATGCCATTTTTGGGGCAGTGCCACATCACTCCTGCCATCACCACACTCAGGGGCAGTGCTGGGATCATCCCTCATGATGCTCGTGGTCGTAATTCCTACAAATTTCCAGCTAGGCATTGGATCTGTGAAGAATGGCACAGCTGGTCTTTGTTCCCTAGTTGGGAAAGCTGCTCCATCCTAACTTTTCTCCGTGTGTCTTCACCCTTCTTCCCAAGCCAGAAACACCTCCCCATCAGCTTTTGCAAGTCTTTCCCCACCCTGGCTGGAGGGATGACTCCCCAGGAGATCCCGAGGCTTGCTGTGTCTTGTTTCCTCCCTGGACAGGGTGGCTGGGCAGGGATTCACCTGGCAGATCTCCTTTGGGAACTGTGCTCCAGTGAGCCCTGCCTGGGAAGCCCTTGGCCGTGTTGGTTTTGGAGGGATGTGGGAATGGCACCATCCCTGGGTGCAGCTGTAGGGAGATGTGGTGGCACATCTTGGGGTGGGAGAGCCCCTGTGGCTTCCCTGTGTCCCCCAGCCCCTAAAGGGGCCCCTAAAGGGCCGTGCCTCCGAGTGCCAGAATCCCAATCCCAAACTGCTGAGCCCACGTTTCCCACCCCCTGGGCTGGCGTGACCCCATCACTCGGAGCAAAGCACAGTCACCCCAGGTCACCCTCTGGCCCCTGGTGTGCCACAGGGACGGCGTGGGCTGACCTTTGGGGTGGGTTTGCTGTGGGTATGGCCTTGGGCCAGGTTTTCCAGCAGCCTCCCCAGGAAGGGGGTGCAGGGGGAGCTGGTTTGTGCAGAGCAGGAGGCTCAGTGCTCCTTGCAGAGCAGCTGGAAGGGACATCAGCCCTTGGTGTAACACAGAACGAGCCCTTGAAAACCTAAACCCATTCCTGGAGGAAGACTGGGCTTTTCCAGGGGAGATAAATCCATTTTTTTCATGGAGACAGCCACCATTTGCTGATAGTTTGCACCCTTGGATGGCAGGAGCAGGTCGATCTGTGGAGAGGGATGGGAGCTGTGCCCTGGCTGCAGGAAGGAGCATGATGAAGTTCTGAGTTATTTTGGGGGAAAGGAGGAAAGAAAAAAGAGGAAATAGTTCTGTTTCCTCATCTCTTTTGCTGCCCAGGCTTGGAGTGACTCTGTCACGAGGAATTCCTCTGGTCAGAGGCACAGACAGGCTCCAAGTTCCCTCCACACTGACCTCCCCAAGCTGTGTCTCCTTTTTTTCAGTGGTGAGCTAACGAAATGCCTGATGTATTCTTGTTCCCCCCAGCTCTTCCCCCCAGCTGCATTTCCTCAATCCAGCACAGAGCCTGCAGAAACACCCAGAACCTCCTCCAAGGTTCACCCCAGCTCCCTGCAGAGCCCACAGCCTGACTGGGACAAGTTGGGAATTTCTGCCTTCAAATGCTGGCTCATGTCCTGTGAGATCTTTGCTTCTGCATCAGTTTTCCCCAAAATGTGATATTTTAGTGAGCTCCAGCTCTTGGAGTTCATCCCCATCTACCTCAAAACTGCCTCTAAATTGTGGGTTTGTTTCTTCCTCTGGTGTCCTTACTGCAGCTTCAAACACTGGCTGCAAGCACCTCCTGAAACTTTTCTTGAATAGTGGGATTTTAGGGCATTTCCCTCTCTGCTTCAGTCTGGGCTGCCTATGAGTACTGGGAATCTTCTGGAAGAGCTTCCTCCCAAAAATGGATAGGAGCAGCTGAGCTGAAATGCTCTGGGGCTCACCTGGGTGTTGTGAAAGGCCCTGTGGATCTCCAGGACACCCCCAGGTGCCTCTGCAAGCAGCACCTCGCTGTGTCCCTGAGTCCCCAGGGCATTCACCTGCTGGGCCAGGGCCAGGGCCAGGCAGAGCAGGGCTGTGCCACAGCACAGGGGAGCTCTGGCTGCCATTCCCCAGGCTCAGCAGGTTTCTCTCACGTGAGGGCTGGCACCAGCTCCATGCAGGAACACACCTGGCACTCCCTCCTTACCTCAGAGCTCCAGAGGGAGTCGAGGTCCTCAGGCCAGGAGGGTGCTGGAGCTCCAGGTGTTCATACCCTCGAGGGATCAGTTGTTCCCAGGGGCCCTGAGGTGTTCTCTGACCCCTGGGTAACTTCACATCAGGACTGGATGATTTTTCCAAAAGGAGCTTCTCTAGTAAAAATTCTGGAGGAGAAAGCTGTTTTGGGGGACAGGTCACACTTGACAAGCACAATAATGTCAAGTTTTGGGGTTTTACACATCTATCGTTTAGTGAGGTTTGACAAAGACATGTCAGGCCACTAAAATGACATAGATATTGTCTCTGATATTGCTGTGGCTCAGCTGTTTGTGCCAGCAAACAGCCATGGCCTGTCCAGCTGAGATTACATCCCAGGAGAGTAATCTCCCTGCCTGGATGCCGAGGATGTGTGAGACAGGACCTAAATAGATCCGTAAGCTCGGGGGCAGGAGGAGGCCTGTGGGTCAGCTGGGAGGGGATATAGGATTTGGGTGCAAGGGGATTTCTAGCAACACCGAGGAGAGGCCTCATCCATGTCAGAGCCAGACACAGAGCAGGGCTGGGGTTTATTTCTGCTCTGACCCACTCTGTGGTGGCTGCAGAGGAACCACCAGACCCCGCTGTGGTGCTGGCTGGGGGGAAGAGGCTGCTCACCATCAGGGAACTTGGTTGTGCAGCCCCCACGGCTCTGCTGGGTAAAAACTTGTGGGGCACTGGGCAAGGCTCTCCCTGTAGTTACTGCCTTTAGGCTCCTCTCAAAACCAGCTGCACCCTGTCAGTAAAACCTGCAACAGTGTTTAGTGAGCTGAGACACTGTTTAAAAACTGTTTAACGCTGGGTGTGAGCGTTTGGCACCTCTGCCTGCTCCTCGTGGGCTGGAGAAGGGCATTCCAGCCATCCCATCTCCTCTTTTTGCAGCTGCAGAGCTACTTTGCTGCCTGTGAGGATGAGACACCGGCCATCAGAAACCACGACAAGGTGCTGCAGAGGCTCTGTGAACACCTGGACCACGCTCTGCTCTACGGGTGAGCCTGGAGCCCGCCTCTGGCACGCTGCTTTTCCTGTGGATAGAGCCTGGTGTGGAGCCCCAGCGTGGGGAAAGCATCTAGGCCGGGCTTGGGGTGGAGATAACGAAGCTTTTGCTCCATTTTCCTGTGGGATTTTCCTTCCTCCAGGCTGCAGGATCTCTCCTCAGGGTACTGGGTGCTGGTGGTTCACTTCACGCGCCGGGAAGCCGTCAAACAGATCGAGGTGCTGCAGCACGTGGCCACCAACCTGGGACGCAGTGAGTACTCACAGTGTCCCCAGCTCTGGGTCTGGGGACACCTGGGCAGGCCCAGGCTGTGCTGAGGAGCTGGGGCTGCTGTTGGGGCAGGGGAGCCATTGGAATCCAGGTCACAGGCAAAGGAATGGCAGAGTCATTAAAGTTGGAAAGTTAAAGCCAGGTGCTGAGGTGCAGCCCTCAAGGGGCTGTGCCCTCAGGAAGGGTTCCTGGCAGATGGGAGCCCTGTGGGGCCATGGCCTCAGGAGGAATTCCTGGCACAGCACTTGGGAAGGATGGGAGTCCTGCAGGGCTGTGGCCTCGAGAAGGGTTCCTGGAAAAGAGGTGCTCTGTAGGGCCGTGCCTTTGGAAAGGATTCCTGGCTGATGGGAGCCCTGTGGGCCCATGCCCTTGGGAAGGGTTCCTGGCAGATGGGAGTCCTGTGGGGCCATGCCTTTGGAAAGGATTTGTGGCTGATGGGAGTCCTGCAGGGCCATGCCCTTGGGAAGGGTTCCTGGCAGATGGGAGTCCTGCAGGGCCATGCCCTTGGGAAGGGTTCCTGGCAGATGGGAACATCCCCTCTCACCCCACACCTTGCTGTAGCAGTCATGTGCATGATTCTGCATTTTCCCTGCTCCGAGTTGTCCATAGCAGATGTTTGGGACCATCGAGGCCACTTTTGACACAGGACTGTGCCCAGATCCTCTGTGCCTGCTTGTCCAAACAGCTGCCATGTCCTGGGCCTGTGCTGGTGAGAGCAGAGCTGAGCACAGACTCTACTGTCACCTCCCTGCACCAGAATTTGTGTCAAATCTCACTGGGCTGATTCTCAGTGATTCTCCCTCTGCCTCTCCCATCTCCCAGCATTTCTGGCAGGGCTCCCATCCTGCTGGAGAGACACAGTTGTGTGGCTACTTCTTCACCTGTCTCTCCCCAGTTTTATTCCAAATCACGAATCTCTCACTGGCATTTCTCCCCCCCCAGATTTCCCTCATAGTTCTCCCCTCAAATGATACAAATGAATGATCTGAGAGGTTTTAACTTAATTCATGACTATTTCTAGGTTTGTGTCACATCTCAGGTGTTTCCAAATAAATCTCTCTGCTGCTCTGTTTCCAGGCCGGGCCTGGCTGTACCTTGCCCTCAACGAAAATTCCTTGGAGAGCTACTTGAGGCTGTTCCAGGAGAACCTCAGCCTGCTGCACAAGTACTATGTCAAGTGAGTATCCCAGCTCCTTCTCCTTTAGGCAACGTGTGACATCCCTCCTTGTCACAGGCCAGCCTGAATTTGCCAGTGGCAGACAAGCAGTTGATCAGGGTCTGATTTTCTTCCTTGTGGGATTTGTGTGGTTAATTTAAAGGTCCTAGCTGTGAACACAGTGTCCTCTTACCTCTGTGAGGCCCTGCAAGCATTTCTCCTAGTTTCTGCTTCTACTCTGCAGTCCCCTTTATATTTTTCCATGATTTCCAAGGAGCTGCTGAGCTTTGCTGGACACGTGGAAATGTGGCTGTAGCTCAGTTTGGGGACAGCACGTGTGGTTGCCCACAGAGGCAAGGAGTGGGCTGCCAGCTCTGGGGCCGATCTGTGGCAGCTCGGAGAGGCCCCCAAAGAAACAGAAGGGCCCTTGTAGCTGCTCCTCCTCTTTCCCACATCTGAGAAGCTCTTTTGTTCCTCCCCGTGGCAGGAATGCCCTGGTCTGCAGTCACGATCATCTGACCTTGTTCTTAACACTGGTGTCAGGACTGGAGTTCATCCGCTTTGACTTGGACCTGGTGAGTGCTTCATCTGTTCTCTGGGCTCTGGGAGAGTGGGAATGTGGAGCAGGGGCAGTCCAGGGTGGCACAGATCCCACTACTTGGGCCAGGGTGGACCTTCCTGCTGCCCTTCAGCTTGAAAACGTGACAGTGATGATTTTGGGAAAGACTCTTTGGGGATCCAGCAATGGGTTTATTCCTGTTGCTCAGTTGTTCACTGTTTGGAGGAGGAACAAGGCAGCTGCAGGGCAGATTGCTGGGGATAAAGGAGCTGAGCTCTGCAAGTGTGGTACCAAACCCTGGTGTCCCTCCAGGGAACACAAATGCACTGGATAACCCCTGGTAAAAGCGCTGGGTTTCCTCTGAGATGGACGCTGAAGGGACCTGCACGGGGCAGTGCCAGTGTTTTGGGGCTGGCATTTCCCCCCAGCTGTGCCAGCAGCAGTGCCTGGAGCCTGGCTCACGGCGTTCCCTGCCCTGCAGGATGCTCCATACCTGGACCTGGCCCCCTACATGCCGGATTACTACAAGCCTCAGTACCTGCTGGACTTCGAGGAGCGCCTGCCCAGCTCCGTGCACGGCTCCGACAGCCTCTCCCTCAACTCCTTCAACTCTGTCACCTCCACCAACCTGGAGTGGGACGACAGTGCCATTGCTCCATCCAGTGAGGGTCAGTGGGCCCTGGGGACAGCGCGGGCAGGGCTGTGTTCGTCCCACATCCCCTTCAGAGAAGGCAGCAGAGTTTACACTGGAAGGGACCAAAAGCAAGAGACCCAGCAGCCAGGCTGGGAGTCTCTCCTGTCTTACATCCCTGGGAGACAGGACAGGGGAGGATGGGTTTAAACTAAGAGTTTTAAACTAAAAGATGGAAAAACCAGATTAGGTGTTAGGAAGAAATCCTTCCCTGTGAGGGTGGAGGCCCTGGCACAGTTTGCCCTGAGCAGCTGTGGCTGCCCCATCTCTGGCAGTGTCCCAGGCCAGGCTGGACAGGGCTTGGAGCAACCTGGGACAGTGGAAGGTGCCCCTGCCCATGGCAGAGGGTGCCAACTTTAAGGTCCCTTAACTTTAAGGACCTCAACTGTAAGGTCCCTTCCAACCCAAACCATTCTGTGCTGATTCTGTGCCTCAGACTGGGAGAGAAGGACTTGCCCTGCAGGCACCCCAGGCCACATTCCCATCCTGGGGGTTTTAGCAAGAACTGGAGGAATCTCCCCACAGAGTGGAGGCTGTGAGGCTGTATTTGAATGGGGCTTCCAGGTCAGCAGGGACACAGGGCTGCAGGGGAGGTTTTTAACTGTTTGCTTTGCAGTCCAGAGACCCACATGTGCTGGCCTGGGTGGGCAGTAGTTTCCAGAGTCTTCTCTGTGTCTGCAGTCCAGTAGAAAGACAGCCAGTGGTCTCAGAGGTGTTGGTTTTTCCTCTTGATACATCTTGAGCAGCCTGATAAATTGTCCTACTCACCCCCTTAGCCCTTCAGAGAGGCTGGATGTTGTTCCTGTTGAGCTGGGCAGACAGGTACCTTGTGTCTGCCCCAGAGCTGGGAGCTCCTGTCCTGCACCCACCAGGTTCCCATGAAGCAGCAGCTCTGCTGATGCTGTTGCTGATCCAAAATGCATTGGCCCTGTCCCAGTCTTTGTGTCAGTTTGAGCAAAGGGGATTCTGGAATGGAATTGGAATGGAATGACCTGTTAGGTGGATGCAGGGAGTTTGGGACTGAGCCCACACACGGGTGGGTTCCCTCCAGACAAGGGTCACCAGCTGCCTTTTAGGAGCAAGGCAGAACCTGCAGGTATTAAAGATGCTGAGAAGGAGCAGCCTGGGATGGGCATTAGAGTTCTTTTAACAAAGGACTTAGAAGCACAGCATTGGTTTGGGCTTGCCACATCTGCACTCAGGAAAGGATTTGATTTTAGGGACTTGCTCATGCCAAATCTCCAGTGTCCCAGGGAAGCTGGAGACAGCACGAGGAGCCTGGAAGTAAAAATCACAGGAAGAAGGTTCTCTGTCCCCAGAGGTTTGGCATAAGCAGCTGTTGTGCTGCACCTCTGGGTTTGTATTCCTGCTCTTCTCTCAGCAGAGCATGTCTTGTGCCAGACATCTCCTACCTGTCCCTGTCACTGGGTGTCCCTGGCCTTCTGGCTGCTTAAAGCTTGAGAGAAGAGGGCTTTGGAGTAGAGATCCAGGAGATTTTGGAGATGGATTTTGGGTTTGGCATCATCTCAGCCTATTCCATGTGTCCAGGCAGTGGCTGTGCTCTGTGTCTCAGTCTCCCCATGCACAGAGGGGTTTGGTGCTGATGTAGGAATGCTGGACCAGGACCCAGGAGGGCAGGAATTGCTGCTGCTCCTCTGGTGTGGAGGGATTTGACTTTTCCCTGTAACTATTACCCTGCTCATCATTTCAACAGGAGCATGTCTCTGCCCTGAGAGTGTAGGTGGAACTGGGGATTGTAGGATCAGAGGACAAGTTTTTCCCTATAATCAGATCCCTGGCTCTGCAAACATTCATGAGTCAAACATCACAATATCTGTGGGAGGTAAGTGTGAAGTGGGGAAACTGAGGCACAGAGAGATTAAATCACTTCCCAGAGAGGATCAAGCCCTAGGTGACACTGGTTATCTGGTTTAGCTTCCTAGCAGCTTGAACAGTGGGGCCTTCACCCTTCCCTTTGGAGCTCCCATGACACTGGGTGTTCCAGAAGGAACAGCCATTACTGCAGCTGGTGTCCATCACATCCACATTCCTTTTCTCCTGTGTTTCAGATACCAGTGGATGATTGTTTTGTTTCTCCCCATTCCCATCTCCCTCCCCAAATCCCCTTCACACTCTCCCCCTCTCCCCACTTCCCTCCCCACTACCTGTATTTCTAATCCTGAGTTTTATCCCTCATTTTTGTAGATTATGATTTTGGAGATGTCTTTCCAGCAATGCAGGCCATGCCCAGCAGAGACTGGGAAGGTGGGACACGCTCATCTCTTACAGCATTTTGGTTTTCTGTCTGCATTGCTGCCCCCTGAGCTTGCTGCATGTTCCCCTGTTTGTTTCTTTAACAACCAACTGCCCTGTCCTGATGGAATTTCCAAAAAGTGGAAAAAGGCCCAAAATGGGGGACGTGCCAGCTGCCCTCATGCCATTTCCTCTTCGGGGTGAAGCACACAGGGTGCTGATTGAAAAACTGATCCACCATCACTGGTTTCCTGAAAGCCCTGGAAAACAGCTGAACTAATTCTGCTGCCTTTAATTCTTTAATTTTGGGCCTTTTGCAGGGATTAATTTGGGAGGTTTTGTTGTCCCTGTCCTGTCCTGTGTCAAAACTTCTCCCATGAAGCCACAATATTCAGCACAGGGCCGTACTCCGTTTGGGTCATTTCATTTGTTACTTTTTATTGATTTTACCACTTTTTAAACCCACTTCCCAGCTACCTCTGGCCTTTATGGCCAAGAGCACTCGCCCAGTTTAAAGGAATTTGTTCTTCCTCCACATGCAGCCCCTGTGCATATCCTGCCCTGGGGCAGCATCCTCTCTGCTTCACCCCCAGAGGAAGCACACCCACCCTCCATCCTTTGCAGCTCAAAGCTGCATGGAGCCCGATGGTACCACCTGAATATTTGGGCAAATCTGCCTGAATTCCATGTGGATTGCTCTCTAACATGCTCCCTCTTGCCTTCTTTCTTGCCCCACGCACAGGGATGTCACAGAGATGGTTTAGCCTCTCCTGGAGGTACAAACCACATTTCCAACCCCAAGGTGCAGCCAACAGCTCCCGTGTGGGTGTTGGGTGGGGGCTGAAGCCCAGGGGTGCTGGGGGAAGGCAGATCCCTCTGGATTTGAGGATTGAAAACCCGATTGACTTCCCTGGTAGAGCTCACACTCTCCTTGCTCTGGGGCAGCTTTTTCAGTGGGAACAAAGTGGCATTTTCCAGCACAAACTGCCTGGATTAGAATTTTACAAGAGGTTTAATTTCCCCCCTCAAATCCTGCACCCCAAATCAGTCTGCCAGGGCTGTGGTTCTCTTCCCAAGGGGTCTTTTAGCTGGCTGTGAAAAGGAATTATAGAATCATGGAATGGTTTGGGTTGGAAGGGACCTTAAAGATCATCTCATTCCAATCCCTTGTCATGGGCAGGGACACCTTCCACTAGACCAGGAATGGTGCTGGTGAAGAGAAGGGCATGGATAACTTTCCTTTAACCATGATTTTAGATGGATAGTAGATAATAATAGTCCGAGCATGACTCCTGTAGCCCTCGTGCACTGCTCTTTTTCCCTCTGAGGACTAACCCGGGCCCAGCTGTTTGTGCTCTGCCCTGTCTGTGCTGCCTGCTGTGCTGGGAGCCCCGTGAATGCTGTGTCCCCTCTCCAGCACACTCCACGTGTGTCTCATGTGAGCAGAGGAGAGCAGCCTGCTCCGTGGGCTGGCTCCGTGTCTGCCCTTCCAGCTGGGCAAGTGGCAGGGGAGGAGCAGCAGCCTCGTTGCTCGCTGTCACCTTGCTCAGGAAAAATGGCCCCAAGAGCCCCCAGACTCTTCCCACGGACTCTCTCTGCTCCTCCACCGGCTGCTGGCTCCTGGGTGTCCGAGCTGCTGTGTTCAGGCTTTCTCTGGACTGCAGGCAGAAGGGGTGCAGGGTCTCAGCTGGCCTCCCTGTCCCTGCTCGCCGGGCGCTGCTGGCACTGGGCCTGGTGCCCGCACGGCGCGCGTGGCTCGGCTCGATGTGGCTTGGCTC
>VYXF01006944.1:0-32407 GCA_013397295.1 Polioptila caerulea
TTTACAGTGATGGTCAACAAAATAACTTCTCTAATCCACAGTCATGTCTGTGCCCTAGTTCTTCTATGTAAGAAAAAGATACCAAGTGTGTGACTGGGTATCTTTGTTTGGGTATTTTATCAGTGGCGACTGTGGGGGGCAGCTGCAATGTTATCTTGACTATCCTGAATGTCTTTGCTAGGTTGTTATAATTCATGGATCATTTTTCCAATTCATTGCAAAATTGGTTTAAAAAAACCAAAACCTTAGCCCTATGTCCAGCTCACACCTAGCAATTTTGAGGTCAATACTCTTTTAAGGATTTTAGACTGAGGGCCAGAACTGACCCTATAATAGAAACTCTTTCATAGTCTTAAATATGGAGTGGTTACTTGCTGCCCACTAACATTTCTGGCTACTCAATCCAACTCTTTCCACTATCCACAACCCATTCTGTATATTTTGCTTTCGTGCCTGCTGAAAGTGAGGAATCAATTTTCTTTCTGCTAGGGAGATTTTAGGGAGATTTTTCCTTTATTCTCTTATTTAGTTCAGCAATCCCACTTTTCCTCAGGATGGATGTGCATCCAGGTCTGGAGGCCTTCTTGTCCATCTCCACAGAGGAGTAATCTCTAGGGTTAATCACAGATTCCCTTGGCTCAAAGAAACAGTATCAAGAAGTTTCTTGTAGCCTCTCTTATTAATGAACCTCATGACTCCAAAAGATCTCTGCATCTGTGAACACAACTCAGCTCCAGTAACTGTCTCATTAACTGTGACTGCTGAGAGTTAGATGGGGCAGGGTTCAAACTTCTACATTTGTTGCTGGATTTTTGGCTTTTGCTCAAAAAAAACCCCAAAATCAAACAACAACGACAACAAAACTTCAAAACAAAACAGAAAAAACCCCAAAGCAAACCAACCAAAAAAACCCAAACAAGACAAGACAGGTGAGGCAATAATTCAGTCTAGTGTGACAGTGGGTCTGTAAAGTCTTGAATCCCCAAACTAGGGTATATTTTTGTGTTGCAGCATTGTATTCCAAATACAGATTGGCAATCAGTGTGCTACTTGTTCTCAAGTGAAGGTTTAAATTAAACTCTAAAATAAGACATTATAAGTTTGATTCCTACAAAGACCTTTAGATGCTACTTCTTCCTGGGACAGGTCTTGTAACATGATGCTAATCTGGTGTTTGGTAATGCACACAGGTCCTCCAGACACAGCTGGATACCTTACTGGAAGGACAGGAAAGCATTAAAAGCTGCAGCAACTTTACGGCCCAAGCCCTCAACCACGGCACTGAAACGGAGGTGCTGCTGGTGAAGAAGCAGATGAGTGACAAGCTGAACGAACTGGCCGAGCGGGACTTCCCGCTGCAGCCCCGGGAAAACGATCAGCTGGACTTCATAGTGGAAACAGAAGGCCTGAAGAAGTCCATTCACAACCTGGGGACGATTCTAACCACCAACGCTGTTGCCTCTGAAACAGTTGCCACGGGTGAGGGGCTGAGGCAGACAGTGATAGGACAGCCCATGTCCGTAACCATCACAACCAAGGACAAAGATGGGGAGCTCTGTAAATCCGGGAATGCTTACCTCACTGCTGAACTGAGCACGCCTGATGGGAGTGTAGCAGATGGAGAAATACTTGACAACAAAAACGGCACTTATGAATTTTTGTATACTGTTCAGAAAGAAGGGGACTTCACTTTGTCACTGAGACTTTATGATCAACATATCAAGGGCAGCCCGTTCAAACTTAAAGTGGTCAGGTCAGCAGATGTGTCTCCTACCACTGAGGGGGTTAAGAGGCGTGTTAAATCTCCAGGCAGTGGTCATGTGAAGCAGAAAGCTGTGAAAAGACCTGCGAGCATGTACAGCACTGGCAAAAGAAAAGAGAATCCCATTGAAGATGATTTGATCTTCAGAATAGGTAGGTGACTTGGCTGCCTGTTGACATACTTAAAAATAGTTCAGGGAAACTGAATGAAGAAGTTTAGTTATTGTTAAGCTAAAGCTGTAAGTAGAGCAACCTGATAAAACCATTAGGCCTCTTGACTTTTGCTTATATGTACATTTTGGAAGTACACACTTCAAAAATAGTTTTCAGCAAATATTTAATTGGGATTTCAGTTGAGAAATGGATACATTTGATTTGGAATATTTAAAAAATTGTTAATATTCATATTACAAAGCGTTCAGTATGGATTAAAGTAATCTCATCTTGTGATTTCTGCTTCTGTATCCCTTGCTTCTAGTGAGCAGTTTCTGGCTTGTCTACCAAATAGTGGTATGATTTGGCTTTTCTTGGTAGTGATGTTGTTTGTTAGGTGTTTGTTGGTTTTTTGTTTTTTAACTACTCTCTCCAACACACCATAAACTCTAGAAGACTTAAATGTTTTCCCGGAAGTGCAGAGCCTTTTAGTTCTGTTGTGATGCAACCACGACCATGTGCTTTGCTTTTGAGTTCTACCTTCTCCCCTTCTTCACCACTCAAAACAGGATTTCATTAGAACAAGAGCTATGCATGTCTCAGAGCTTTTGCTCCACGAAATCTCTTGAAGTGTCCACATTTGGGATATATGGATCCCTATTTTATAGAAAAAACAGAGCTGAGAGTAATACTTTACATTGAGTTTTCAGCTACTCATTTCACAGAATGACCCTAGACAGAGATGTTCCACTGGGCTTCTGTGGGCTTACGTGTGCATTGTCTGAAAGGTCACAGCTGTAATGCTCTAGGGTTTAAACTCTCACAAAATATGCAAAATCATTGAGATAGGTAAAACTTCTGACATTTTCACAAGGATTGCCTTCATGGAGTTAATTTACTTCCAGTTTCAGCTAATTTTAAAATGTTAAGGTTTGGTTCATTTGTTGATGAGGTAATGTAAAATTCATCACTGCTCTCCAACAAAACTGTGTATCTCTGATTTGAACCCATTGTTGAATTCCTTCAATGACCCTGGCCAAATCTGAGTCTGTATTTTAAACTGGGCAAGATAAATCTTCTATTTGGCCTGCCAGAAGCTCGTACAGCTGTGTTGGAGAATCACACTAATATTCCTCTGGGCATGCAAGTCCATGGAGTGTGCTATTGTATGTATGCTGATGTATGGGCTTTTATGCACAAGTAAATTGATCAGCTGCTAGCAGGGGATTGTTCTCCTGCTAGTATTAACAAGAGATAGCATTAATACAACATTAGTGCATTTTGTTCATGGGGATGCGTGCATTGTATCTTCTGCCAATTCTGTGTTATTTGCGGCTTTTAAAACGGCATATGGTTCTCTTCAGATATTCCAATGTCAAATTATTGACTACACATTCATACATTCGTGAAATTCATTATTTACAAAAGCAGAGTGTTTTCTGCATCTTCTTTTTCTCTCTCAATTATTTATATCCTCAACTTATTTTTTTAACAGGTGTAATCTCTAAGAGTGTGTCCATGCAGATCTGTGTAGCATGTCCTTAGTCTATACAAAGGCAAAGAAGAATGTTCTTATGATATCTAGAAAATAATTGTTGCCCAATGGTCTTGCTATCTCTACAACTGGTAGGAAGCACTAAAGCAAGAGGGAGGTCTTTTTTTCATTACCCTGCTTTTGTGCCTTAGACCCACGCTGAGCAGAGGCGAGGGATGTTCACAGCATCAGCCACTTCCACCCTCCCTGGTTAATCTGTTCCATGTCCTTCAAAGAAGGGTTAAGGGACATGGTTGTCATCTGCTGCTCTGTCCAGGGCTCCATCTTGTGTTCTAGCTCTGCCATGCTGCACTATGTGCCTTGGTGTTTTTTCCCTTCTGGCACTTTTCATGACTGGATTCTTTGACACCATTTAGCGGTAGTGGTGCTATTTCCCACTTCAACTGTTTTTTTCTCTTCATTTATTTATACTTGGAATTGGCATCAGATACAGCCAGATGGAGAGTTGGCCCTCTGCTAGAAAGTTCAGTTTTCCAATTTTCCTTTTCTTCAGACTGTTTAGTTGTCTGTTCAGTCATGTAATTGAGCATCTAAGTTTAGCTGATACAGTCATGTGTTTAAAAAAAAAAATTGCCTTTAACAGAACTTCTGTCAGCCTCCTTACTAGGTGTGAATGTCATCTTCTGGTCTGTTATCAATGCTGAAAGCAAATAGGAGCCTTACTGTGAATTTACTCCACATAAAAACTCACAAACAAGATCTGTGTATTAATAGCTTTAGTGAAGTTTAAAAAGCAGGCTTCGAGGGAGCAAAGGGTTTCTTGATCGGGTGTTTCACGGAATCACAAAAGAAATAAGGTTGGAAGGGACCACACTGGGTCATCTGGTCCAGCCTCCCTGCTCTAGAAATAGGAATGGGAAAATAGAATTTTCTTTTCCAGGTTATTAGCTCAAATCCCTCTGATGCTTATTGTGAACTCTATGGGGTTGTAATGATCAGCGTGGAATTTTTCCAGGCCTACATTGCATTGCATTGTATTGCAGTCATACCTGTATTGGACAGGGAGGGAAGAACTCTTGATAGCACATTGCTGGCCAAGTCCGAGCGTAGTTCTGGTGTGGTGACAACAGAGATCTGGCCTGGATTTGACTCCTGTCAAACCTCCTTGAGGTTTGGCTGCTGTGGCAGCAAAGAACTTTAATTTGTGCTTACGCCTGGGTTCGTGTTTACCTGTCTGTGGTGACAGGGGCTCTGCTGCACGAGCAGGGCTTGGAGCTGGCCTTGGCCAAGCTTTTAGGGGCATATCCTGTGTAGAGCAAATGAACACAAATCAGCCCATCTTCACTACCAACAGTGTGTGGGCATATCTGCCAGAGTTCCTACTGAATTATTCATTCCTCTTTAAAGGCTACAAACAGTGTGCCTTCAACCAACAGACTGACTGATTTTAGAACATAAGCTTATGTGGGAACTTGGATTAGAAAGACTGACATTTCTTTTACAGTAAGCACATAGGGTTAACAATTCAGTGCGGTTTTACTACAGAGACTTTTGTGTTTCAGCTGCATCTATTATGAGAGGGGGCATCACAGCCTCATAATGGGTAAGATTTGACTAAATGTCTTTCTGCACTCTGAGGAAAAAAGAAAGGAAGCTGGGAAACAAAACTCCTTGATGCCTGTATGTGCAATATGTCTGTGCAATATGTTCCACGCTGTTTAATTTTACCTTTTTTTTTTTTTTCTGTACCACATAGGAAAGAGTCCAAGAAGGATTATTTGAAGTGCTGTAGGCAGGAAAGAAATGGTGCCTACATAACAGGTTATGGCCACTCACAACCTCTTAATTCTTCCCAATAATCTGTGATATTTCTGCAGTTTGATTTTTTTCTTTCTTTCTGAATCTATTCCCTTCCTGCTGGAGGCACTGACGTGTTTTTTCTTTGTGTTTTAGGAAGCTGGGGAATCTAGGTTAGCAAGCAGGAGGGGTTATTATTCATATTAGTAAAACTTGGAAAGCAAAAAACACTCCTCTTACTATGAGTATCAAAAATATACATTATACAAGTTTGTTCAGACTCCCAGGACTTAAAGAGGAGATTCTTATTACAGTTACAGGATGATATTTTTAACATCTCCTGTCATTGTTAGTAGGCTTTTAGATGATTTTTTCCTTCTTTTTGGTGAGACTTAGTATCTCTATTGCTCAAGAGTAAAAGATTGAAATGATGAAGCATTTTATGTGTGCTAGAATTGTCTTGAGGAGAAAATGCACACTTTCTTTGTTGAAAGCTAAATTAATTCATTTGTGCAGGGTACGCTCAGTAATATCAGAAGGAATTAGATGGGGCTAAAACAAATCTGACCATTAACTATATACAAAAATGGTTTAAAAAGAGATATTCCACAGACCACAGATCTGCTTCCCAATAAATCTGTTCAGTCTTCTCCTTTTGAAATTTCTTCTGTTTTCTCCCAGTCCCCAGCAGCTTGCAGTAAAATATCTGTCTTCTCCTCCTTTGTGCCCGCAGTAGCTCAGAACAGCAGGGAGATAAAGCTGGGCAATGATGGGCACAAAAGATGCAGGCTTTCATCTGTTAACCAGGCTGCCTGGGAAACACTAGAATGAGGCTCCTACTGGTTCCAGCCCTGTGCAATTGACATGTTGGTGCCTCCCTAGGCTAAGGAGAGATCCATGACTGCCCATGATGGAGAGAAGACAAAACATGAAATGCCTTGATACAGAGGGGTAGTATCTTGCAGTAACAGATTTGCTGAAGACTCTCTCTTAGGCAGGTGTGTTCGTAAGGAAGGAATTTCTGCTTACAGAGGGGAGCTATCATCCTTTGGTGTTGCAGAGTCAGCAGCAAAAGCCTGCCTTTCCAGAGGCTGACATCTTTCCTACAGGCTTTCCTCTCATCATCTGAAGTGCCTATGCTTGGCTTCAGATCTTTGCTGGCGTAGTGAATTATTCAAAATGGAAAGTTCAAAGTTATCTGATTTCCTCTTGAACATACATTAGGAAGTAAGCTTCCTTCTGCAGAGGAATTTCTGCCATTGCAGAGGGGACTGTAAAAGGGCCTGTATGCAAATTAGGAGCTAGGTGATAGATTTAATCGCTGCAAAGTGCTAGATACAAGGACATTGCATGGAGCTGAATTTCACCTACACACTGTGCTAATGAATTGCTATTTCTTAAACTTACTGTGAAGTGTGACTATGACATCCCTGGGTAATTTCTTCAGTTTTTCTTTTGATGTATATTTACAGAGATCCACTGAAGAACACTCTGAATAACTTTTTATATAGGTCTCTCTTATCTTTAAAAATAAAATTCCTTGACTTTCAAGAGCATTTTTCTAAGGCTAAAGAGCATACATTCCATAAAGTTTGTGCTAGTTAGTTCCAGATGCTCTAGCTTATGCCTCCTCTTTTCTAACAAATGTTTTCCCTTTACTCTCAGTAGTAAAAGGAATGTTTCTCTCTTTTCATCCATTCTCTTTGGCTAAGAAGCAAAAAGGAAACTTATCATTAGCATATGGTGGAAAAAAATTGCTGCATGCATCCTTCAGGCACTGCTTATTAAAAGAATAAACAGAAATGGCCCAAGTATGGGTAATGTAATTGGTATGTAACTCACTATTCCCTGAATATGTACTTTTTCCTTGCAGTACAAAAATGGAGAAGCATTTGCCTTGTTTAGAGGATGAAGCAGATGGAGTTGAAGAAAATAAGTCTTGAAACAAAGGGACGTTCTTGCAGCACTGACTGCAGATAAATTTAATGTTACTTGTTAGCCAGTGACAGGAAATATGCATCCCACAGCCATCACCACAGAAGAAAGAAGGGTTGTTACGAACATGCACATCCTTGATGAAAGCTAAATACAAATTAGAGCTGATATATATATGTCTTATATTAGGCGTCACAGTCAGAACAGTTTTAATCACTGAGCTTCAGGATATTTTGGACTGATTAAAATGAAATGCAAGTTTTTCAGTTAAAACCATGTATTGGAACCAATTAATGCCAGATACACAGCCAGTGAATGCTTGTAAAAATATTTCACCAGGAAAGACAGCTCTGCATCCATGTCTTGGAAAGGACAGCTTATAGAGTTGGTGGTTGTTTGGTGGGGGATTTTTTTGTTTTGTTTCAGAATTCCTTCATTTATTGTGAATAACTTTGGAGTCCACGATCATAGCTGGAGTCTTTTCTAAAGACACCTGAGCCTCCTTTACAAACAAATCAGGAATTTGGATCATCCTGTTCCAGTGTTCCAGGTGTAATCTGGACCAGCCACTTTAAAGGCATCAGTTTGCTCTGTGGCGCCCTTTGGAATGTCTCAAAACAAACATCTAAGCAATAAGCCCCATAAACCTAATGAACTTTTGTGAAAAATTGACATTTTAAAACTCCTTATCACCTTAAGCCACTGGCTGAAAGACTTAAAATTCTATGTAACTCACAAGTGCAATTTATCCTGGGTTAAAATGAGACTTGTGTGTATGTGGACGCTGCTCTATTAGAACAATCCAAGATCTCTCCAGAAGCATTCAGTCTCTGGGTGTTGGTCTTCATTGGCCCACAAGTCCCATTCGTTCAAAGCTAATTCTTCATCTGAATTTCCCTGCTAAGGGGATTTTTGAAGCCTATGACTGCAAACTGTATATGAGGGAATAGGAAACTTCCCTGTCTTGAAATGGCTTCATCGAAGGTGATATGTTTATCCCAGCTTTGTGATTTCACTGCAGAGACTTAGCTAAAACTGTGTCATCTGTTCAAGTTCTTATCTTAGTCCCTCTCTGTATGTTCCCATGTACTGCCCCTTTAATTGCCCTTTCAGTAGAATAAACATCTGCAGTTTAAAAAAGTCAATTCTTTATGTAAAAACCTTCTGCTACTTCCCTCATGCAAGAGGCAATTTGTGAACACTGATTTAGGAAGGCCAAAGAGGCAATTAACCTTGATGGGGGCTTGGGTGACACACATGCTGAAGGGTGAGAACAGTCCCTTAGACAATCCCTTCTTGTGGTAGAATTGTGTATCTGTTACTGAGAGTGCTCTTTGAAGTTGTAGCAGTGAGAAGAACTCTTCAAAATGGAAATCCTTTGATCAGAAATGTAATAATTGCATGTGTTGGCATTTGGGTCCTAACTGATTGGTCCTGTCTAACCTGATTTCTTATGTGCTTTGTGTTCACTTTTAGGCACCAAAGGAAGAAACAAAGGGGAATTTACAAATCTTCAAGGTGTAGCTGCATCTACAAATGGAAAAATATTAATAGCAGACAGTAACAACCAGTGTGTGCAGGTATGAGAATATGCCACTTTCAGTGGGTTTTTTTGCCCCCACACCTCTGCTGTTTTTGTAGTCTCAGAAAGACACATTTTGTACAATTCAGGCTGATACAGAAAATACGAGGGAAGCTCAATTTGTCATCCATTAACTTTCCATCTTCTTAACCTGCAGCTATCTTTTTCAGATCTATACTATATCTAGTATATAATCAGAGTTTATTTCCATTCCTTATGATGTTTGGCAGTGAATGAAAAAAATAAGCTATGCAATAATCTGGAAAAATGCCTTCTTGTAAATATAATTTTACATTGTAAATTTTATCACTCTCATGTTTTCAAATGTAAATAAAGATGCCACAAATACATTTTTTTAGGAAGTACAAATAGAAAAATAAGCATATAGATGTCACTTTCAAGTGGCTTTTAGTCTATTTAACTGACTTCTCTTTCTGATATCATAATCAAATCTTTTCTGTGGTAACACCCCGACACCCATAATTTCTTGGCTTCTGTAACCTGTGTGAAAATCAAGCTGTATTTTTTCTTTTGCTTGCCATGTATCTTTCTTAGCATTAACAATTTGTCATCACTCTCCAGGCTGCCCATGTGGTAGCAATGAACACGGCAGCAGCGTGTGCCTTGTTGTGTGTGAGAATCAGTAAGCTGTGTGCCATGAGAACTCATTTTCAGGCCTTTCCAAAGAGACAGAGTCAAATATTCATCAGCACCCTCATGCTTGGTAATCTGCAACCTCTTCAGAGGAACTTCAGTGCCTAGTTACCTGGCTTGGGAATACAACCAGTGGACATATTCCTATGTTTTCTACAGACTTAGTGTTTGACTGTGGCCAAGTCACTCAGTGGCTCAGTTTCCTCATTTCTACTAAGGAAATAATACCAGTCTCTCTCCACACAGAGAGATATTGTGAAGCTAATTTAGTAATGGTTGTAAAGTACTTTGAGGTCACTGAAGAAACAGTGAAAGGAGAATTTATTTTTCTTTTTTTTTTCTTAAATTACATCTATCACTTTCAAATATGGTCTATGTAAAAGCAGTTCATGTTCCCAGCTCTATTCCTGGCTGTAGTGTTCATTAGTGACTTGCTAAAATCTAAGCTCCAAGAAATAGGTGATGGTCATATGTGGACATAATTTTCTAATTCCTGTTTTGTGTTCCAGATATTTTCCAATGATGGTCAGTTCAAAAGCCGTTTTGGCATCCGAGGAAGGTCTCCTGGCCAGCTGCAGCGGCCAACAGGAGTGGCTGTGCATCCCAGTGGTGACATCATTATTGCAGACTATGATAACAAATGGGTTAGCATATTCTCATCAGATGGAAAATTTAAGGTATCAGTTACCATATGAACTCTCCTGAGCTTTCTCTGTCTTACAAAGGAATGCAAAGTAACATTGTTTTTCAAGAAACTACATAGTTGGGCTGTAGCTTAGTCTAAATTCCATTGTTGTGATGTGGAAACCCCTGACCCAGCCACGTGGTGTAATTAATAGGAGGAGATGACAGCACTAATGCTAGTGTTACACCAAGCAGAGACAACATGTTCCATACTGGGTGCTTAGATGCCTTTCTGTAACTTATGGTGGAGGACAGCAAGTGCCAGCAAGGCTAGTTGGACTAGCTCAACAACCTTCACATCATTACTACTCTGATTGTACAGAAGGGTGTGTGCAGATAGATATATATATATATGTGCACATATGCACAGACAAACACAAAAGCTTACAGGGAGTACATGAAGCTCTTCAGTGACATAGGGAGGAGAAAAAGAAGGTAGCAGACTGATGATGACTTCCTCTTTTATTCCATACTTCTCAGCAAATAAAGTGTTAATTTACGTATGATCCTCTTGGTAATAAAAGCAATGGTGAGCAAGGTGTTTTTAGCAGACAAGAGTGTTCTAGGTGGTGTGTTGTGCACTGAGAAAACTGAAAGACAGTAATGATGATGTAGGTTTCAGAAATCTGAAGTTCTAAGGAAAGCAACTCTAATCTTTCCTAGCAACTCTAATCCCTTTAATGGCAGTAAAATAAGACAGCAGCTACTACACTACATTGATGATTTCCAACCTGCAATATTTATTTTACTTGGGTTCAGATGCAGTTCTAGAGAGAATTAAAGGTTTCCTTCT
The DNA here is from genome assembly GCA_013397295.1 of Polioptila caerulea. Lineage (NCBI taxonomy): Eukaryota > Metazoa > Chordata > Aves > Passeriformes > Certhiidae > Polioptila > Polioptila caerulea. The sequence continues at coordinate 10,855 of VYXF01006944.1, forward strand.
TTTGGTGCTGTTCTCTGCATGATACTGAGTCTGGTGATGCACACTAGAGGCAGCCACCTCTGGCAGAGGTTAGCAGTACTCACTGGTCATTGGGATAATGGACCTGCAGGGAAATTTATACCATGGTTACTTAGTTCTGGAGTCCTGCATTCGACAGATATGGCCTGTTTGACTAATTTTCTGACAGCCTAATGACCAAAAAGCTCAGGTTCTGAGCTGCTCATGTGTGCAGCAAGAAATGGCCTTTCTCCAAACAGTCTTTGCAAAGTGACAAATGCAAATAGGGGATTGTGCTTGCATAGTCCTCAGTGACCTCCATCTGAGAAACAGGTGTGTATGCTTTTAGAAATATCCAGATCATGTCTAGACTTAAGCTAAAATAAAACAGTACTAAAATGTAATACAAGTGTTAAAAAAATACAAATTATTTGCAGTTGCAGAGAGAATGTGATTTGTCAAGTAATTTTGAAAATGTACAGTTACACAGGAAAACCTTGATTTTCACTGAAGTTCTTAAATGAAAAGAAAACACCCAAAGAAATATGTAATTTAGTTAAGAATCCAAATATTCTGAGTATCCTAAATGTGTTTTAAATACTTATTAACATCTTTAATATGAACTGGCTTGATCTGGACACAGAGCATGGAGGGCTTGTTTTCCTGCCTTCTTAAGATATGCTGTAAATGCACCATTTTGGATGGTGCCAGCTCTGGAGGAAAAAGCTCTGGAGAAGCCAGGACCCTATGTGCAATATACTACCAGCAGGGAGACAGGTATTGGAAATTAGGAATTAATTATTAATGTAGTTCCTCTGATGTGAAGCCTAGATTTATTTTCAGTCAATGTTTTTGTTGGATTGCAAAAAAATGCAAAGGCTGTGTAATGTTGGCAGTGTTTGTATGATTAACACAAATTAATGCATCAGACTTCATAGTTCTTGAGACTAGACTGATTAAATGAGAAATGAAACATCAATGGTACAAAATACTATTTTTAGATTGAATGCAATAAGCCATATTGATGAGAGGAAAAAGAAATGTTTGTAGAAGTATTTTTTTTATATATACAGAGGGTAGGTATAAGTGTATAAGTGCAGGAGGTGGCTGGAGGGCAGGTGGCAGAGCATGTGCATGGGGAGAGCAGGAGCAAGGCAGCAGGGAGCACTGGGATAGAGACAGGGATGGGCACCAGGCACAGGGCCACACTGAGGAGCTGTAATGGGAGCAGGGGGTCCTGTGTTGGTGCAGCACTGCTTCAGGGGACCCTGTACTGCACAGTGGTGCTGGAGAGTTGTGCTGGGGAGGAGGGATGCAGGTGGGGTGAGCACAGGGCCTGGGGGAACAGTGGGGGCAAACACACTGGGTTGGGAGGTCATGTCCACTGAGGGTGAGGTTGTGATATGAGGGACAGTCAATGCCACAAAGGGATGGGGCTTGTATTGGGCATGATGGTGTAGGACCAGGAGTTGGACTTGATGTTCCTTGTGGGTCCCTTCCAGCTCAGAATATTATTCTACGATGGGGTTAAATAAAATATATTGGAAGCACAGAACATAGATATCACAGATCTAGCCTATGGGAATCTGGGCAAAGCCTTGTAATTTCTTCTGTGTTGGCAGTGGTAATTCTTATGAGAGCCTTGTCAGATTAAATTGTGCAGCACTTGCTAAAATAACACAGAGAGAGAAAGGGATGATGGCATTTGCCTTCAAAGGACTGTGCCTGCAAGTCATGGTGTAAGGCCTCAGATGCAGGTGGCCTGCTGGTTGTTGACTCAGCAATATCAGGGGGCTGTTTTGAGCTTGATGTAACTATTTATTGATGTTGTCCCCTTCCTTCTGTATTTACATACACTCACTCTCCCTTAGCGGAATTTTAATAGTCATGTGAGCTATACGGCAAATTTCCCTGGAGCCAGGCCCAGGCATGTCCCTGATTACAGCACTGGACTGACTCCCCTTGGCAACCTCCACTGCCAGGCAGAAAAGTGTCACCTTCCTCAGTTCTGGCAGCAACAAAGAGAGAGCTCTGTTTTCCTGAGGCTGTAAAACTTACATAGTGCAGAGGCAGACAAACTCTAATCTCGGGTTGCACCAAAACATGAGCTTCTTCCCATGAAAGGCTGTATTATCCTGGAAATAATAAAGACTCAGATTGGGTCTTAGGATTTGGGGCTTCTGTTTCTGGCTGTGTCACAGATCTCATGGGAGACTAGTGATCTTCCATTTCACTTCCCAGTGCTTTATTTTCTTCATCTGCAAAAGGCAGATAACAGTGCTGGCTTCCTCTGTCAAGTACTCTGAAATTGCTAAGAAAATTGTTGCAGCAGATAGAGCCCTAGGCTAAGGAGAGAGGGCATGGTGAATCAGCTGTGCCAGCTCCTCACCAGTGTGGTGTTCAAACCTAATGAAGGAACTGGACAACAGAGCCAAGAGAATGATTCCTGTTCCTCTGAGACAAGAATTGTTTTCCTTCTAGTCTTGAAGAGCTGTATATAGGATGACAAGCTTATTATCAACCAAACAGGGCTCTGGAAGTCAAGATCAAGTTTGGATAAGTGGTAAAAGATTAAAGGAAATATTTTATATATCAGACTTCTTCCTTGTCTCACTAGTAGAATTAAGGAAAGAGCTGTCTGAAGCTGGTTGCATGTTCTGATGGGAATAGGTAGTGTGGCTAAATGGTCACAGTTGAATTTTGACAGTCACATGAATGATAAATCCACTTATTGTGTGATATTGCAATGTGTGGCAAAGCTGCATCTCCTTATTAAAGAAGTTCTCAAACAGGAAAAGATGTTTGTTGAAAGTTTGTAATTTATCCCTGACAATCTTGAACCTTTCAGGCAGCGACAAGATTGGTAAAGTTAAACAGCCCTAGCACGCTTACTTCTACAGTGGAAAAGTCTTTGTGAATTTTTATGAAGGCTAGCTGATTTTTAAATTTTTTTTTACCTCTAGTAATATCCCACAGTAGAATATTTTCCAACCTGGTAGAGTGACTTTATAAACACATGTTTGAAAACCAGTCTAAATTCCTAAAAGCCTATAAAAATAAGGGACAAAATGTCCCTGACTGAATTAAATTAAACACATTATTTGTATTAAGGGTTTACATGATTCATTATACTGTATTCATTTCTAATGGAAAAAAAGCCTGAAAATACTTCCATTCATACTCTTAATGGGAGTGACTGAATTTCATAATGTTCTGTTCTAAATAATCAAACCTATAATTCTAAGAAACTTTCTGAAATAAAAATATACAAATAATATGTTCAGCCAGATCCAGTAATGTGTCATCAGCATATTTTGATCTAAACTGGGAACAGATTTTTAGTAAAAAGCATTGCAAATTCTAGCTGAGCAGACTTTATTGCTGCTTGCAAATTATATTTTAAACCTGGCCCAAGAATAGTGATTTTTATTACTCTTCTCAGCACTGAGTGCCCATTAATGTAGTATGTGATTTATTCGTTGTATTTTTCCGTATGTGTTTATATGGGCAGGAAGACATTGTACTCATGAGTCTGAGTCATTTTCCATAGGAATCCTGGAAAGATGGTAAGGAGGTGGTGCAGTGCTCAAGCACACTACCATGTGGGCATCCCAAAGGAAAGAAGGGAATATGATTTAATCTCCCCCAAAGGAAATACATCTACAGATTTGCATTTGATTTATGGTTTTGCTGCTTTGTTGTTAGGCAAGCTGAATACATTTTGTAAGTCTGCTGATATCTTTCTCCTGGTGAACACAAAATAATATTTAATAGTATTTCCTGGGGATATTTTAGCATGATTCAATTAGGTAGATTTTGCCTAAATATTTTGCAATTTATAACAGTATATGTACAGGAACACAAAACTGACGCAAGATTATTGCATTTTGGCTCAGCATAGTCTTGAAGCTGCAAGATTTACTCCCTGAAATTTTCTTTACTGGAGACTGAAAAAGGTTGTGTAGTGGCTTAGTAGCAGCCATCCTCAGGGAACCCAGGTGGCTTTATTTTAGGATCATTCCTATTTTTTACTCACAACCCCACCTATGAGAATGCACCATGAAATAGGAGCATGGGACTTACTAAAGGTAGGAGAGCTCCTTCTGTTTGCTTTGAAAAACATCAGGGACATGAGAAAAATGAGTTAGGCAATGGATTTTCTCCTTGCCTTGTAATCTGTGCCACTGCTACTCACCAGTTGCAGGAGGGAGGGGAGAGGGGCAGAGAAGTCAGAAGTAGATGTGGTAGCTGGGAACACAGTTTAATGGTAAACATGACAGTGTTAGGTTAATGCTTGGACTCAGTCCAAGAGGTCTTTTCCAAACAAAATGATTCTATAATTCTCAGCATTGCTTGTTCTAGAGGGTGATCTGTCTCATTCTGCAAAGGCAGTGAGGTGAAAGATGGCCTTGTTTCATAAATAAGATTAATATCTTAGTATATATTTCATTTAAATTCCAATGCAAACAGAAAAGTGTGTTCTTCACCAAGATATGAACCTCAGTTTGTCAGATGTGTCTCTCACAAATTACTACAGGACCTGAAAGTTCTGGAGTCCATAATTTCAATACAGCCTCTTTGGTGGATTTTCTGTCCAGTACAGACTTTTGAAACCAGCCTGACTAAGTGCTCTCAAATCCGTCCATCAGTTTTAAAAAATGGCTAAAAGCAGGATGCAAGTTGCTCCATTCCAGTGCAAACAATTGGGTATTTACAACCTTTTTTAACTGAAAAATAAAAACTCAACTGATTTTATGTAGATTAAAACAGCTTCTAGAATCTCGAAGCTGAAAAAAGAGCTGAATGGTGAAAAATGTGGAATAGATTGTGAGGTGATCCTAGAGTCTTCTTTGGTATATTCCCAGGTAGCTCATGGATTCTTTGAAGGCTTGGTCTCAATTTCTGCTTGCTCTGTTGCTTAGATCCTCTTCTTAGAACCCTTTCTTTTCAAACCTGCTAAAGCATGCTTCTGACATTTTTGGATTTGACAGCTCTCTAGCCTTTCCGAATAATTTACTGTTATGAGATCCATCTCATCTCCACTGAACGTTTTTCCAGTGAAATATTGTATACAATTCCCCTCAATACTGCTGATTATGCCAGCAGATGGTTTTGGTAGTCACAAGGCCTATTTAAAATTATGGAGATAATTTAATTTACCTAAGACACGAACAAGCTTTGATTTGTTTAATGTTTCAAAGATTGCTTCATTTGCTGTTCGGCAACACGATCCTTTCCCCTTTGCAGTTTTCAGCTGACACTTCAGGTGTCTAAGCAGCAAGTGAAGTAATGTCATGTGGAATCTGGTGGAAGATAGAGAGGTTAGCCTGAGCTTTAGCTCAGCTCAGCTCAAATTCTTTTTGTGAGCACTCAGAAGGTGCTGGTGTCTTACTAATCCAAGAAAGGCAACAGAGGACATCATAGCCTACATCCCACCAGGCCCTGATTCTCCAAAAACTCTGATTTCTTGATGCAGGTGATGATAAAAATGTCTCCCTGTCCATCAAGGTGGTTGTTGGACTCAGGAACAGCATGCAATAGGAGACAAAAGTCTTTTCTGCTTGTCCGCCTGTACCCTAATCCTGGATATGCAGCCATTTCTGACAGGTTTATCGTGTCACACAAATCTGATGACTGTATTTCTTATGAGTTGTATATGTGGACTCGGTTGCTGAGGTGGCAGATTTTTCAGTCTAGAAAAGACATACAGACTTATTTTCAGCTGAAAACCAGAAACTTATTTTCAGCTGAAGAAAAAATTATGAAGTAAATTGTAAGAGCTGATAAAAAACTACAACTTCCAACTTTGATGAAAAAAATGCCTCTCTGTTCTGCTCCGTGCCTGTAATATAATCTTTAAACTGTACTAACTAATTTCTATCATGCTAACATATCTTCCTGTTTTGTGTTTTCCCTTTTAGGCCAAGATTGGGTCTGGAAAGCTGATGGGCCCTAAAGGTGTTTCGGTGGATCGTAATGGCCACATCATTGTCGTGGACAATAAAGCATGCTGTGTCTTCATCTTCCAGCCAAACGGGAAAATAGTCACCAGGTTCGGAAGTCGGGGAAATGGTGACAAGCAGTTTGCAGGTACACTTGATGGTAATATGTAAATCCCCTTTTCTTGCCTCTTCTGCTCACATTTGCATGATGTTTGAGCATGTTGAAGATGCTGTATCCTACTTTATCCTCCGGGGGAGAGGTTCTGCTAGACATAGACATACAGCTCCTATTCACTTGATTGGTCAGGCAGACTGCAACATCTGTTCTGCAAATGTAACTGTAACCAGATTGTTTCATCTACCTCCCCATGCCTGGAAGCATTTCAGATCAGTGACCCAAGAAAGATTGATCTTAACTAGCATTTTATAAATGCTTTGTAATTGCCACACTAAGCTGTTCACCTCCCTCAGCTCAGATGCTGTGCTTTGTGTTTCCAACCATCAGATACACAAAACCCAATGCCCTAAGTGGTATCCCTTAGAAAATTAGTGTAATGGAGTAGTGTTAAGATTGAGATCAAGGAGGCAGAGTTATGGAAGAGCCAATGTAAGTTTGGGGAAATTGCCATTTATACCCAACTGACTGCTTGCACATGCTGTCTTTCAAGTAGAACATGCAGTTAAGTTTAAAAAATGGGACAACCCCACTGATATATTTTAAGTGAATACCTGTTCTTTCACAGTTTGAAACAAAGATGCCAAATTAGGTATGCAGGTAATTTTACAGATGTTGGATCATTTTTAGTGGTTAGTTTAATTGGTCTGATGTTTTGACTGGTTCACAGTGTAAGAGAGAAATAGCATCAATGTGTTTTTATACTGAGATCTCTTGCAGTGTCTTATGGCATAATATAAATAATTTATGAGAGCTTGGGCTCAAACACAGCTAAATTTTCTGGGTATCTCAATTTCTTTTCATTTGAAAATTTGCAAAAACACCTCCTGAAAGTAAGTAGGCAAATACTTCCTAACAGTGCATTTGAGAAAAGTATCACCTCTTCTTGCTGATAGGTTACAGAAAACAGGTAAATTGTCAATACTTGAATGTTGTCAATGTAAAATTTTTCACTTTTTTTTATAGTTTATCCTGATATACTGTGAAAACTGAAACTGAGTTCTATTCTGTTTAATAACTCAAAATAGCACCAAGTGTTTTAATTTGGGTACTTGCCTGTTTTCAAGCTACCATTTGTTTTTCACTCAAATTTGCACACATATTTTGATACACAACGTAAAGCAAAAAAATCCCATTTTTTCCCTGACAGTGGTCTTCCAAGTAGCTTTTTAATTTCAAATAAGAATTTACAGGAACATTTTTGATAACGATTTTCAGTGTATACACAACTTTATGCTTAAGTACTACATGTTTTTGTCTTGTTAATTGGCCCATAAATCTTTGCACAGTCATATGTATACAAGAAAGGGAGAAATCAACAATGCTTATTGGTAACAATAGCTGACAACTGGTTGAAAAAGAAAATATTTGTGTTTACAAAAAGCATGCTGAGCTTTTTTTAAAAAAAATGAAGTAAAATTACTCTTAATTTGAAATTGGTATTCCCACTTGGACTACTATTGCTCAGAAGCTGAACATAATAAGCTGGCAGACTGTTTTTATTTTTTTTTAATTTAACCATACTTTTTATTTTAATGGTATTACTATTTTTTCTTCTTCTTTGTCTGCATTGCAGGTCCTCATTTTGCAGCTGTAAACAGCAACAATGAAATTATCATTACAGATTTTCATAACCATTCTGTCAAGGTACTGTCAATGGCAACTTGGAAAGTTGCCATTTAAATTTTATGATGATACTTTCTTGGGGAAAATAACGTATTGTTAAGACCAAAGAGATCACACTCCGTATGTCTGAGCTCTGCTATAAGGACAGCACTTTCAGAGAACCTTGCATGCAGTGCATTGCTTAGTGAAGATATAGTCCATTGCCTATGGTGTCATTGTAATGGTCTCTAATTCAACTGCTTCAACAGAAGTTGTACCTGAAATAAATAATTTCAACTTTACTTATTTTTATTAGCCCTCTGATTAGTTCTGTCTTCTTTTAAAAGAAGTCTGGCTTTTGAACTTCCCAGTAAAATCTTTCCACGTTTCTAGTTGTAAAATTATAACAAAGTAAAGATACATGACAGCCTTTAAATTCCATACTGTAAGCTTTAAGATTACTGGATCCATTTAAGGACCTGATTCTCTTAAAGCCCATGTAACTCTTGGTTTTCATTCAGTGCCTCCTGCACTGGGCAGAACTGTCTACAAGTCCTTACACCCATGGGAAGTTCTGACTCACAGCTTGTTAAAGTCATGGTATGATAGGAAGTTTATTTGTTTGTTCAGTAAGAAACCAAGATGTGTTGGCAAATGTCTATGAAGGAGATAGAGGCCACTTCAGAAATGTCTCACCTATGTGTGTTCATTCTCAGGCATTCCCTTTCCTACACTTCCTGGGCGTGCTCTTGTGCCCCTCCTCTACAGGAGGCAGCAGCAGGAGGACAGAGGCAGGATGCTGTTCTTCTTGGGTTCTCAGGACCGGTGTGTCAGTCCCACACACCAACAAAATAAAATCCCTGGCATTTCACTTAATGCCTATTTTGACTGAATGCAAAGATGAGCCCTCAGTCTAGTTCTTCACTATTTTTGTTTAAAAAAAATAAGTTTTGTATATTCACCTGAAATAGGAAGTTGCTGCCTGAGCATAGACACCTTTGTGTCCTGAGCAGAGCTGAATTACCTAGGTTTGGAATAGCAACCTTGCTTGTGGATCCTTCTGGAGTTGGTGAGGAAATAGCAGCTTGTGGTTTGCATTACAACACAGAAACCAAGACTGCTGCAGGAGCCCTAAAGCAGCAGGAGGCCTATGACTCCATAAATTACCTCTCCACAAGCAAGGTTTGCCTGGTAACAAGAGTGCCTGGGGAGGCTTAACAGCAAGGGGCAAACTGAAATGAAAAAAAAGCAATTGAAGAAACGCAAGAAGTGTGGCATCCTAGAGGATTTATAATTATTACATTTATAATGAGAACAGAGTGTCCCATCTGTCTCTGGTGTGACTCAATGGGATACAAATGTTACTTGTTACTATTTGGTACTAGTGGGAAAAGATTCTTATTTCTGTAGTGTTCTCTAAATTGGTACATATAACTGTTGACACTCTAGAGAGTTTATCATCTGAGAGCAGAGAGTACATCTTCTTTTAAATAATAAATTAGTTTATAAATAACTAAATAAGTTAATTTCACTCTTATGAGTCCCAAAGCAGCTTCCTGCCACTAGTGTCCTGAATTAAACAAGCTCACTCAGCAACATTTTCCTCCCACCCCCATTAACCTTCAAGGATGTTCCTTCCCTCAGGGATCTTTTATGGAAAATCCTGTGCAATGTACGCTTCTCTCTCATTTGGTCACTTCAGCTCAGGGAGAGAGAAATATATCTTTGTCTGGGTTTTTCATTAGTTGGCTTTTGATTTTTTATTATTTTCTTTAATCATCTGAGGCACTAACTTGGTGCTTCATTAATTTCCTTCCCCAAGTGTTTTCTCTCTGTGCACTGTGGGTGTTTGAGAACACAGTAATTTCCTGACATCTTCCACCTTAGCAGCCCATCAGTGTGCGCTTGGCACTTGTCAGGTCTTATTTTCTTGTGCAAGCCACAGTCAGTCTCTAAGAACACTGTTTGACCTGGTGCTGTAGCTGGGCCTGGGTCAAAGATGGACCAAAATATTTTACAGATGGCTGTGGTACTATGTAAATGACACATTTTGTATCTTGTTGGGTCCCTGGTGCATCCAGGTCACTGACAGAATAGTCATTGATCAGCTCCATCTTTCTGCTGTCTAAACCTGTTACCATCACAGAGAATTCAGTTTCTGAACTGTCTATAGAGAGCAGCATGCCACGATTTGCAATGTGTGTTAGATTATGGAAACGGAGAAGAGAGCATCTGCTCCATTGTGTTTTAGTTCCACAGACACAAAGAACCCCGTGCTGTATCTGCATTCAGCTCTTTTCAGTTCAAGATGCACAAGCTGCAGGAGGGTTCTGGGGCCCTTTGCCTCCATGTCTGAGATGAATCAGATCTTAAGTGAGAAGGGAAATGCTGTATGGTGTAATGGAGTGAAGGGAGAGATGGGCACCTTTTCTCCCATCTTTTTTGTGTGTCTGTGTGTACGTGTGTGTGTGTGTGTGTGTGTTTGTTGGGGCTGTGTGTTCCTGGGAACTCTTCAATTCCTCCTTTAATTAGCAGGTGAACTGCTAGTACTAGATTACTAATATTTGGTACCATGCCATTGTTGTTTTAACCCATACAGGTATTTAACCAGGAGGGAGAATTCATGCTGAAGTTTGGATCAAATGGAGAAGGAAACGGGCAATTTAATGCACCAACTGGAGTAGCAGTAGATTCTAATGGAAACATTATCGTAGCAGATTGGGGAAACAGCCGAATACAGGTAGAAGTTTCTGTATTTCAAAGGGGCTTGATTAAAAAACCTAATTTTTTAAGGGTTGGTAACTCTGGCCTTCAGCCTGCCCAAGAAACACCATCAGCATTAGAAGTTATGTGCTTTCTCACACCATCCTTTGTATGCTTTACTGTCCACTTTCATACCTGGTGGTGTCAGAATGTCAGCTTTTCAGTGTGGCTGCTGGCAGCTCTGATGGCCACTGTGACCAAGGATTTTGGCTTTAAGTAGTTCCCCAAAAGTGACTTGATGACTTATGAGACTTGCAAGCATTGTTGAGGTGATAGTAATTTATAATAACCATAACAGAAGATCAGAGACATAGTGGAAAATATGAAAAAGCAAACGACCTGAGGTGAATGCAGCAGATTCTTATCATCTTCTTTAAATGGTGAGAAATTGTTCTGCTTTCAAGTTATGAGAGCTGCACTCTTTTAAGTGCTAATCACAAGGTCTTCTTGTTTGCCAAAGAATACCTAATGAATAAGTGTATGTATTATTTCCATGGAATAGAAAATTGAGGGAGCTGCTTATGAGTTGTTCTCAGGAAGGACTGTCAACAGGGTAAACAAATTCCTGTTTTTTTCTGTGTGGGAACCTAAGAATCAGGCTAGCCACAACAGTGATACTTGTTAGGAAAACAAGGTGTTGGTTGAGTTCCCAATTAAGTTTGATTTATTGTAGTTGACTATTTTTAACAAGGAACCACCGAGGTTCTTATTTTTTATTATTATTATTTCATTGTGTGTTAATTCTTGCCAAAGATCCTGGCAGCTATAATGAGTTATTTTTATTAAGAACATACATTTGTATATAAACTTGCATATTATGAGATAATGGAACAGATTTTGCCCTTGTTTATTCTATTGTATGTCAACTGTTTCAGGAGAGAGAAGTAGAACAGTATAACTGAGAGCAGACTTGTGTCTGCTACCTTCCTTTTTTACTCATAGCATTTATTCTGTGCTTTCTCACCCTCCAAGGTTTTTGATGGAAGTGGATCATTTTTATCCTACATTAACACCTCTGCTGACCCACTTTATGGTCCCCAAGGGCTGGCTCTTACTTCAGATGGCCACGTTGTAGTCGCAGACTCTGGAAATCACTGCTTCAAGGTCTATCGGTACTTACAGTAGCAATGAGCTCTGGAGCTGGATAATCACCCACCCTTAAGAAAAGACTCATGCTAGAGAGCCCGTGCAGGATGTCTCCGACATTGTGTTCATTTTTAATAACAAAGGAGTCTCTTATGGACTTCTTGTGATAATTTCCAAACTTACCTTGTTTACATAGGACTTGCACCTCTTATGTTTCTCACTGAACGTTTTGTTGTAAGTGTTAATTAAAAAATCCTCTGTTACTGAATTCATAAAGACAATGTGAAATTAAACACAAACTGCAACCTATGAAACTGGAATTAACTAATAAGGCAAAAATAAGAAAAGTTTGGGAAAAGTCCCCATAGCTTTTTGATGACTGCGAAGGATAGCTCCTGCTCAGACCTTCCAAATTTAAAGAAGTATCATTCTTACACGTTATTTAACCTAGAGGTGATCCTGGGAATCTTCGAGATCTCATTATCATGGTAGGTATTACACCTTTAACATTCTTCAGTCTTACTGTGTATAACAAGTAGGTCCTTTTAGCATAAGGTTAAGTCTCACAAAATCCGTCTAGCTCTAACCGTCAGACCTAACACAGCTCGGTGTTTAGCACTCTAAGAATCAATGCAAATTCCCTACTCACGTGGAATTAATGAAGGATTGTTTCGTGCGGCCGGTTTTCACTCTTCCTCTTGCTCAGTGCGCGGGAAGGACTTTGCAGAGACCTGACATTTCTAAAGCTCTGGAAAAGCTTAATTGTAGCGATACATTAGTGGGAGCGGAATTTCTGTCTAACCACAGACCTTTTGACACCAAACTCGTTCGTTAGCATCAGGGTTATTACAATGTCAAGTCAATTAACCTCATGTGTGCCACTCTTTCGTACGTGTTCATTGCCACGTTTCCTTACGGCAACTCATTGTATTAACCTCTAAAATAAAATGCAGCTTCACACAGGACAGAAAGCCAGAGAAGTACCCCTGGGGAGGACCTACATTATACAACCAAAGGAACTGTGGTAAACAGAGGTTGTATAGGAAAGCCAAGGGTTACCAAAGCTATTTGTTTTTATGTGAGAAAAAATACGTTACAAATAAAAATGAATTTGAACCAATTCCTGAAGTCCTTCATCAAAGGGAATTTTGTTAGAGAACAAAACAAGGACTGTGAGATTTGTTCCAATTTGTTTGTATGTATGTATGTATGTATGACTGATTGACATAAAAATAAAAAAAAAAAAAAATTGTGGGTTATTTCAGCAAACTGGAACGTATGTATGATATTTGACAATGGCAGTACTCCGAAAAATGACCTTTCTTCCTCTGCCAGATCTCTCTACTGTGTTCTTTGTTGAAGTATTAATTTAACTGGAAATGCTTACAGGCATGGTTCTGTTTTTAATGTTTGGTTTGTTGGGGGTTTTTTAGGTATGAACTTGTCCTTTCTAAAGTAGCATTGGCTTTATTCTTTTTTCTATATTCAGTGGTCAAAGGTTGAATTGCGACTGTAGCCTGATATAGACAGAGTGGTGCTCCCTTTTAAGTGTTATTTGAGGAGCTGTGAGCTTGCTGCCAATGCCTACAGTAGCCTGGGAAGTGCTGTCTTTCTTTTCTCATTTTTAGGGCCTTGAAACAAAAGGGCATTGGGTCAGAAACAAGGGAGTATTTTAAGCATGTTTGCAAAATGGAAAGAAATCTTTGATAAAATTTCTTGTTATAAGTATTTGTCTTATTTCTAAAATGTTACGGTGGTTGTTTTGATGAATTTGAGAAAAACGAATATTTTTTTTGTAAAGTTGCATTTGACTTGTAAAAATGCAGACCCCAAGGTTCTTAAATGGGGGGTTTGTCTGGTTTTTAATTACTGTTTCCTAAATATATTTCTCTTCTTTCCTTTGTTTATTTTTTGCACATAGAACCAATTTACAATTTCTCGTGCAAATATAAGTTTCCTTTTTTCATTGGAATAAGTATTTTGTGCATGAAGCTTAAGGACTGTATAATGAAGCTAAGAAAGTGGTGGTAACATTTATGAATATTAAAACTCAAGTTTGTTATTACTAAGAGAACAAAATATTCTCTGCTTGAACTGAGTTTGTCCTAAAATTCTGAAGATGGTATCTCAGTCATTACAAATAAACTGTCCTATCAAAATTTAACAAAGATGTAGATCAAATTTTCATTCTAAGTGTCCTTATAACACTTTCTGACATTGGGAAGACCCTTAAATGGCACATCAATGAAGAAAAGGCATTTGAACTGTATTTAGCAATAAAGAGAAGGGATTGCACAGATTGAGAGAAATTTTTTTTTTTTGAATGCTGTGGCTGTCAGTTATCATATTTAGTTCCAAATTAGGATTTTTAGAATACAATTTTACTAAGCTTGCACGTTTACCGCTCAGAAAACATTGCCAAATCCTTTGTTGTCGGGAACTTTGAGAAGTGTGAAAATCAGATCCTAACCCATATATCAAAAAAGATACTTCAGACTGTGCTCTTTCACATACACACTTTTCTTCAAAAGCTTTTCAGCCCTTTGGTCCAGCATTGTTTACCAGGACTTTAGATAACCCTTGTGAACCCAGTGCATCCTGATGAAATAGTGAATTCTGCACATAACCCCCCCTCACAACCCAGCTCAAAGCTATTAGGAGTTTTATGGATTTTTTTTTTTTAAATTGAATAATCTTTTGGATTTTCAGACATTATCAGCAGAGCAGCACCTAAAAAATGTCACTAATTTGAAGTTACTTCTGAAAGCAAATGCTGTCAACTTCAATTTCAAATTTAGTGGCACTGGGCATTCCCTTCCAAGGTCTGACCTTATCTGCCTGGCACTGGGAAACTGAGAAATATATTGCTTTTACGGTGTGCTTCTGAAGCCAGCTTCGCTAAAATGCTTGGCTTACAAACCTTACAAAGAGCAACCAAAGCAGAAATTCTGCACTTAAAAGCTGGCAGACTTTTTTTCTCATCCAATTAAGGGAAGGTCAGAATTGCACTATGTGATTTGCTGAGTTGTTAGCATTTATTAAAGGCTTTATAGGCACGCTGCTGCCAGATTTCAGGTATAACCAAATGTCCCCTTGACTTCCCTGGAATGCTAATTGACTAGCAGCACAGCATGAATGGTGAAAGTATGTGCTTCATTTAACTAATCTTCAACTCAAAAGTAATCTCAAAAGGTTATTAGATCTTGTGTCATATAGAGCATTTTAGGACAAACTAGCCAACTGTATTTTCATTGTTTTGAATAGAATAAAAAGATCTGTTCTGATAAATCAAATATAAACAATAGGAGAGTTTTACAGAGGCTAAACTAGCACCAGTGTATTGAAAAAGAAAAGGAAAATGGTTTAGGCAAGCATTTGCCTCATGAAGATGGAGTGTTATTTACTAGTAAATGCTCATCTGTTCTGTAAAAGCTAGAGGGCTTTTGATTTTATGTCAATATTTTTTATAATAAGGATCTAGTGTTGCCATAATGAGAACTATAAGTGCCCAATATGTTGTGCTTGTTATAAAGAAGCGACTTTCAGTTGTGGGAGACAGTTCATTGTGAAATCATGATGTAAAGTCGAACTTTTCTTTGAGAATTCAAGCAGTGATTATTTGACCTGTTTGTGGAAAGTGTGCAAAAGGTATTTGTGCTACAGAGTGGGAAGGTTCCTAACAGGTCATTTAATTTCTGATGAATGTACAGCACTTCAGTCGATGTTTCTGAGCAACACAGCCTTAACCCTGACACTTTTCCTTTGGGTTTATGACATAGGAATGTTCCCTAAGTTGTGTAGTGTATAGCAGCAGCCCCTGCTAGAAATCTCTACCAGTTGATATGCTGCAGCTTTCCAGTTCTAGGAGTGTTTCCAGTTCTTTTCTTCATGTTTTTTTTAAAATTTTTGTACATTCCATCTTTGTAAGTCAATATATGTTTTGTGTATATGTAAGCCTTGCACTCTCTTGACACTCATAATGAAATATTCTCCTCACTTGTTTTTTTTTGTTGTCGATGATGATGTTTTTGTTTGTTTTTTTTTTTAAATCCCTGTCAGGCTAAATACAGACTTTTTCTCCTTAAGGTCAAGGATGAAAGATGCACATCAAGGTGTTTATGTGTGTGTGTGTGTGTGTGCGTGTGTGTGCGCATAGTTTTAGCTTCCTGTGTGCCATGGTATTCATAATGCTTTAGCTGACAAAAAAAAAATACTCTGTCTTGGAAATGTAGGAAAACCGGAGTCAAATGTGTACCTTTACCACGCACAAAAATTTCAAATAATAAAAATAAAGCTTGTTTCCTCTGTTATTTTCATGGTTGAGGATTCATTTTTTATATATCTCATACTCACTGTCCCAAAAAGCAAAAGTAACCCCGTAATGCAAGAAGACAGGTAACTTTTACCAGTTTTTTTTCCCTGACACCAAAGTCACATGTGAGCCAAGGAAACTGATTTTTTCAAGGGTGTTAAACTTTTATGTAGACACAGAGGAAAGAGGACTTGAGTTGTTCTTGGGAAGAAGGTGCAGAGTTGGAGCTTCCTTATTCCTCTCTTCCTTCTTCAGTATAGGAATCAAAATAAGGATTTTCATTGATGGCAGTAAGATTAAAAGCTGTAAGCTTTTCTGCTTGCATCACAGAAGTACACAGTACCTTTTAGCTGAGATGTGCTATAATCTTTCAAGGATCTGTTGCAGAAAACCAAATTAAATTATTGGGGAGAACAGAAAATTTGCCTTAGGAGTTCAGTCTGACTCTGTTCCTGTAAGAACAAATTTCCATCTTGTATTAACTTCAGTTTCATGTAGTACCTATGTCTTCTTGGTTACTGGTGAACTCTCCAAACCTGAATCATTTGAGAACTCAGTGTGACTGGGAACTTGTTCATGAAATAAGACAGACTCTTCAGATGCATCATTTGGTTTGGATGCAACCTCAGTGGAGGGGACTAGCAGGGTCAGTGGAACCCCCAGTGATGTGTGTTCACTCAGTGGCAGGGCAGTCAGAAATGAGACTGCTGAAATACCGAGCAGCTGTCCTTTTTTTGTGGATCTTTCCCCCACATCCTCAACAGGAATACGTGTTTTATTCTGTCTTGTGAGTCATAGGAAGTGTCAGCAGCCATGTTTCGAGGCCTCATTTTTCTCCTAAAGACAAACTTAGTACAACCTAATGGATCAGTTTTGGTTTTCTATCGGTCTCTACATTCACTACTATGGTACACATTCAGCAAATAGACTCTTGGTGCTGAATGTACTTGTCCATCTGCCCTGAAGTTCAGGTAATTACAAGAGGCCTTAATTGTCTGTCAGCTAAAAGCACATCACATCTTGAAGCTGAGCAGTGTTGGTTTGACATTCAGAGTTGCAAAGCACTGTTGTTTTACCATGTGTAAAAAAAGATCATGAAGAATGGAAGCAATAGCACAGGATAGCCTGAAACCACTTAGGTAAGGGCTTAGTAGGTAAGACACTTGTTGCATTCCCAATCTTATTGATAGGCTAGAAATGTTTTCTGCCCCCTGGATTACTAGAGCAGAGTCTCTTCACCACTGAGCAGTCAGACAGATGGGCTGAATGCTAATATTGGGGAATACTGTTGTTTACCAGAAGAAATCTGCAGTAAATGGCCAACTTCCTCCTTGACCCTCTTGTAGTATTTATTTAAGAAATGAGGCAGCAGAATTTTTTAGGAGTTCTGTAAATAGGACTAGAGAACCCAGTCTCACCAGTGAGAAACAATGTCAGGGAGAATAGGGCCAAAGTAGCTAAAGGAGCAAGTTACTTTGGGCAGCAACGCTTAGCCAGGCCCTCTCTCTTTAGAGTGGTACCCCTTAACAAGCCATGGCGTGTTCAAAAATGTATCCTTAGGCTGACGTTCTCTCTCACATCCAGCTGTGCTGCTCTGCAGTTAACTATCCCCACAGTTTTACTGACAGTTCATGTGAATGCTCCCTAATTTTGACCAGACTGAACTATCTCAGTGGAGTGGAACAGTCAGTGTCATTTCTGTGGACAGATGTTCTCCCTAGGCAGGCCCCAGCTGTGCTGGTGGAGGACATAGCCAGCACTTGCTGCTCATTGCTACAGGCAGTTGAAGGCTGCTGCCCTCAGATCAGTTCTGAGCTAGGCATATGAATGCCTTGTTCCTTCAGAGAAATGCCTCGTGACCAAAATCCTGGAGATTCAGCTATTCACCTCAGGGATAACTGTAATGCTCACTTAGCTTTGCCTAGCAAAGCTGTGGAAGCAGTAAGTTTTGGGAGAGGGCCAGCTAGCATTTCTCACCGAGGGTTTTTCACTCAAGGGGTAAGTGTTTGTAGGGAGAACATCTGCTTAAAGCCCAAAAGCTCTGTCGAGGATGAAATGAGGTGGCAGATGCTGCAGAGACTGGCCTATGTGGGATAACCATGGATCATATTGCTTCCTGATGTGTGCCCACAGCCCATGGCAGAGCGCTTGGATCCCAGAGGAGTTAGAATCACCCCCCATGGGTGAGCATCTCCTTGTGCTCCATGCTTAAGCTCTACTGCTGTCAGTCACACACGTGCTGTGGGGGCCACAGGACTCGAAAGGCTTGCTCCTGCTCTTCTGGAAATAAACTGATCTGCTGTTTGAAAGGAATGAGAAGGAGGTGTCTTTACAAACAAACTGTGGGCCTGATGGTAGATAAGGCCAGACACTGCGAGGTGAAAGAAGCAAAGGGGGAAACCATAAATTCCATAGGAATTCCACTAATTGACACAGACTGTTACTCACTCAAGACTGCGCTAAGTGTCTGGATTTAGAGAAAAAGAACAGAGACACAAAGAAAAAGAATAATGGGGAAGGGGGGGTATACATTAGAAGGGGAGTCTTAGGTATTAGGTGTTTTGGGAAGTCTGTACCTCTCAAGTACCTCAGCCAATGGGGAAAAAGAGAGGGAAATGTGGCCGGAAAATTAGGATAAAAAGGAGGCTGTGTCCCCTAAAAATATGAGAGACCCCGTGGAAATGCCCCACGGCCTTTTCCTTTATTCAAAAAAAGTTGCAGGACTTTTCTATCTTCTTCTTGGACATAAACCTCTGGTGTTTGTGGATTAATTTTCCTGACATATTCGACTTGAACTCTTCGCTTCTGATGTAATTAAGACTGCACTATGGCACATGTGTACAAAAGGAACAAAATTTAACTAGGATAATTTTCATTCTCTACTGGCTAAGCTCTCTGCCATTGTCACTTTATTGTCTTTTCAAAACAGAATTTCTGATTGTAATTCAGTTACAGTCAATTGTAAGAGCAAAATGAAGGAGACTAAAAATTTTATCTCATCCAAGCATGATTACACTGACAAAGCACTGTATTTTCTCCAACTCAGGAACAGTGGAAAACTATTTTGACCAGTACTTAAAGATCTCAGTCAAATTCCTAGAAAAGAAAATATAGTCCAAATTGTTAAAGCTCAAGAAAATCACAGGAAAATGAGAACAATCTTCTATCAGAAAGGCGCAGTTATGAGTCTCCCTTTCACTGTATTTCCATCCATCGTCTTGTTTTTAGAATCATAGCATAAGACTAGCAGTTTTGTGAAATACCACGTTTAGACATTCTGAAGCCCATTAAAAATGCCAGGCCTTTATGCATTTTAGGAGTCATTCATTCCACTTCATGCAGTAATGGAAAATCACCCCTTAAACGACACAGCTTGAGATACACCGTGTGTTTCTCTTTTGTTTGGGACCTCTTTCACTCCATGGTCTTTCAACCAATTAGTTTTGAGCAGGTGCTGCAAAATGTGGGAGATGTTAGGGAACCTCCTATTACATAGCAAATTGCACCCGGTGATGTGGCTGTTGAGAGGAAAGCTAATGTCTTTACAAACAAATTGATGAGTGAAAGCATGGGTGTTAATGTCTTTGAAATGGGTCTTAATGTCTGAACTGACTTTGGGCAGCAGGTTTGCTGCAGAGCCCAGGCACAGCTTGGCTCCTGAAACAGACGAGAGTCTGCACAAGCCTGACCTTCCCAACTTTGGGGTGAAACCGTGGGTGCAAGGGGGGAATAAAAAATAATAAAAAACCGTGGTAGGCAGTTTGGGAAGGCCGTACCTTCTGAGTACCTCAGCCAACGGGGCAAGGAAGAGGGCAACTTGCAGCTGATGAAAGGAGGCTGCGCCCTCCAAAACCTCGAGAGAGAAAACCCCTGCGCCCCAGTGAACTCCCTCCCTTTATTTGAATAAAGCTGCAGGACTCCTCTGTCTCCTTTTTGGACATAAACCTCTGGTGTTTGTGGATTTTCCTGGTCCTGTCAAAAGGCTTCAGGGCTGCCAGGGTACTTGGGGCAGCTGAGCCTGGCTGTCCCCAAGGCCCATGGGCAGAGAAAACCTGCTGAGCCACCTGCCCCACCATTGCTCAAGAGTTTCGGAGGTGGATGGGCTGTCTGGGGTGCTGTGAGCACGTTCAGCCTCTGAAACAAGGAATGCCTTCCAGCTGTGATTCCAGGTCTGCGCTCCAGCTGTGTGCTGGCTCTGTCTGGGGGTGACACCTGGGTGTTTGCTGGTGGTCTACTTTCATTGAGTAATGGGTAGCTGGGAGCACTGCTGCCTCAGGAGCACTGAACAGAAGACACGAGGTACGTACCCCAAGCCCACTTCAGAGTGAGTGAGCCTCTGAAAACCTTTCCTCCCTCTCCTCTTCCTCTACTGCAGGCAGCACGTTCAGCTCTGCCACCCACCCTTGCACTCACGCGTGGCACTTGGAGAAAACCTACGCTGCCATGGGGACTTTGTGAGGGTTGCAGCAACCATTTGCTTGGCAGCCGTAAAAACTCAGCGGAGCTCGGTTTTGTTTCAGGCTGTGAAGGAGCAGGAAGGGGCCCAGACGCTTGGACTGCAGTGGTGAGGGTGAGAGGAGGAAAAGCACTGTCACAGGGAGTGTGGGGGCATAGTGGCTTTGAGGGCCGGCCAAAGGAAATGGAAGGCAGGGAGATAGAATATGAGCTCCCAACAGCAGATGAGGGGGTGTGCCGACACATTTCATCCTCAGTTAGCAAGCTGAAAATGTGATGCACATGAGAAAGAACAAAAAGCTTTGTATTAAAAATGTCTTTTCTAATTCATGTTTCATTTTTAGTAATACACTGGTGTGCACAATGACGAATGGGATCATGGGCTGCATGGAAAAGAACCTCTGTTTTCAGGGAAGGGATCACCTTGCAAAAGGCATCGAAAATCTTCACAGGAACTGCTTCAACTCAGCTTGCACATTTTCATTTGTCTGAATTTAAACTCTTGATTTAGTATGGCAGATATGAAGCCACTGCTGTTGCAAAGCAATTTCCCAGAACTTGCTGCAGCTGCAGCTGAAGGAAAGTGATTTACAACACAAATAGTAATTAAAACAAGCTGCCAGTAATTAAAGTTGCTAGAACAGTCATTGCAATGAACAACTGTTTCAAGCAACACCAGACGTGGCCAGGCCCTTCCCTTCCCCCCGCAGCGAGGGCTTTATTTTTCCACGTCCCGTGGCTCCTGTGACAGGCCAGTCGGACGATACGCGTCGTGTTAGACCACGGTTAACCTGTTCTTTGCGTGCCCTCAGTTTTATTCTGCGGAACCACCCGGCTGCTAAAAAAACCCCGAAAAACCCAATAACAAAAAAACCCAAAGCAAACAAAAGCCACTCGCGCGTCCGCCTGGCGCGGCCCCGCTGGCGCCGTGAGGGCCGCGGGCCGGGCGGCAGGGGGCGCTGCGCACGCGGCCTCGCTGCCGCCGGCCTCTTCCCGCCCGGTGGCGCCGGAATCGAACCGCGCCGCCCGCCCGCGACANCTCTGAGGGCAGCGGCACTCCCGCTCCGGGGAGGCCCTGCGGTGCCGGTTCTGGGGGTGCAGCGCCAGCACGGCGTGGGCCGTGCCTTGGGGTTGTTGAAGAGCGATGCAAATGAGCCGGCACCTGGAGGAGCAGCCGTAGCCCCGTGGCTGTGGCCGAAGGTGCCCGCCGCGGCCCCC